>PVIA01006769.1:0-92713 GCA_004024845.1 Tonatia bakeri
CACCCAAGAGCTGACCCCATCAACGCAGTGATACCTTTGATTTGTGGGGGAGGAACAAACTTTTCTCTACCCTTGAGGTTTTTCTGGCTGGTCTAATAATCAAGTAGACATGAGACAGAAGAACAAGAAAAAATAAGCAAATTTAATACACACCTATGTGTGGGAACCCTGCATATGTGAGTGAGTCAGGGGCCCCATGTGCAGGACAGAAAGGGGAGGTGTGTAAGGCATCCTGGGTTAGGGATGAGGGGAGGGGCCTTGGGGCTGCAAAGGGTCATTGCAGGATGACAAGGAGAGCAGATGCTTAGTAAATAGATGTTTGTCCTGCTATGTAGATACATATATATATGTAACCACTATTATAGTTAGAAACTTCAATGCCCCTCTATCAGTAACTGGCAGAACCAGCAGGCAGAAAATCAGTGAGCCTATAGCTAAATTGCACAGCATTATCAATGACCTGGATCCAACTGACATCTTTGTCAATTTGTGTGGTTCATCCAGTAACAACAGAACGGGCATTCTTCTGAAGCTCACACAGAGCATTTACCAAGAAAAATCACCTTCTGGGCCATAAAACACCTCTGAACAGACTTAAAAGCCTAGAAATCATGCAGAGTATGCTCTCAGACCACAGTGAAATTAAACTAGTAATTAATAATAGAAAGGTACCTGGAAAACCCCCAAATATTGGGGGAGTAACCAATATGCTTATAAATAACATGAGCTGATAACTTAATGTCCACCCAAAAACCTGCACATGGATATTTGTAGCAGCTTTAACATAATCACCCCACACTGGAATCAACCAGGTGGATGGATAAATAAAATGTGGTACAGTTGACCCTTACCTCAAGGTTACAGGCTCTGACCTCAAGTATAAGTACAGCCGGTCCTCTGCATAGGTGGGTTCCCAGACTCGGAGTTGGCCTTTGAACTACAGGTTTGAACTGACTGCAGGATGTTCAAGGACCAAAACTGTGTGTTCATACAATGGAATATCATTCAGCAACTAAAGAAATGAGCTCTCAAGCCACAAAGGGACACAGAGGAACCTTAAATGCATATTTCTGAGTGAAAGAAGCCAATATGAAAAGGCTACATACTGTATGATTCCTGAAAATATGATATTCTGAAAAAGGCAAAACTATAGAGGGAGTAAAAAAATAAGTGGTTACCCAGGGCTTCGGAGAGGTTAGGGAGGGACGTACAGGTGAAACACAGGGGGACTTTCGGGCAGTGAAATTCTTCTCTGTGCTTCTGTGACAGTACGTACATGGTGTTAGGCATTCGTCAAAACTCATAGAACTATACAACACAGAATGGACATTAAACTGGGCTTCAGTTAATAATATTGTGTCAACATCTGCTTATGAATTGTAACAAATATACCACACTAATGCAAGATGTCGGTAACAGGGGAAATGGGGCAGGGCATGAGTAATATGGGAACCCTGTACTATATGCTCAGTTTTTCTATGAATCAAAGCTGTCCCAAAAAGTAAAGTCTACTGGAATAAAACCATTTGTCCAATTAACAGATGACTCAATGTTCAAAGCTGAGCAGTTTTAATACACGTTATTAAAACAATTTCGGATTTACAGAAACATCCCAAAGGTACTACAGAGTTCCCATATACCCCTCACCCAGTTTCCCCTATTAACATCTTACATTAACACCTTACATTAGTGAGGTGCGTTTGTTACAGGAACGAACGGATGCTGACACGTTACTATTAACTCAAGTCCATAGTTGTTTCCCATTTCCTTACTTTTTCCCTAATGCCCTTTTTCTGTTCCAGGATCCCGCAGTGCATTTTAACGTCACATCTCTCCTAGGCTTCTCTTGGCTTTAGGATAAAGTGTCTCAGACTTTGTTGGGGTTTTTTTTTGACCTTGACAGTTTTGAGGAGTACCGGTCAGGTGTTTTATGGAATCCCTCCGCTGGGATATACATGATGCCCTTCTTTCGGTTAGACCAGGTTTCACAGGCATGGGGAGGAAGACCAGCTAGTTAGTCTTCTTCCCCCACACCCACCCGCCCCCATACTTCTCCCTTTGGAGGAAGTCACTGTGTGCAGCGCACACGTAGGGCCTGGGGAGTTACGTTCCACCATGCCTGGGAGCAGAGCATGTACAAAATTATTTGAAATTCTTTTTTATTTTTTTTGCTATTTCAAAGCATCTTTAATTAAGTTTATTGGGGTGCTACCATTGGTTAATAAAATTATATAGGTTCCAAGTGTATCATTCTATGATACATAATCTGTACATTACAGCGTGAGCTCAGCACCCAAAGTCACATCTCCTTCTGACCCATTTTACCCCAGAATTATTCTGCATAAGGGATTTTTCTCTTCTTCCCTGTTTATTTATTTTTTTAATTGTTCTTTCACATCAGTTTGGACTTGTGCATGTTTAGTTTACACTGTGGGTTATAATCCAATACCACTTTATTGTGTTGATAAAATGTTGCAGCTTTGGCCATTCAGCTCTTTCATTTGTCTCCTGTGTCCTCTTTGACGTGCTGTCACGGTGGGGATTTTGTTTTTGACCAGTTCCTTGCTTACTGGCACTACCAGATGTTCCAGGCTCTGATTTTTTCCTGCTGTAATCCCAGAAGCAGCCATTTCTTCAAAGAGCCCCATTCCTTTTATGGGAGAGTGTTAGAAACAAAGACGGGCCGCTGGGCTGCACACACATTTCGCAGCGCACACCCAGTCCCAGGACTCAGCCCTTGACTGGGCCCGAGGCGCTCCCCTGGGACTGCACATCACAAGGCTCCCCCGGCGATTCTGCATCACAGCCTGAGGAAGACACTCCTGGAAGATAGCTGTGGTCCTGGTCAGGGCTGCTGCCTCCCCCAGCCAAAATGCCCACATTAGCACATCTGCGGGCTCATAAGGGCCTTCACCCAGCAGGAAGAGTTCGTAGCTATTTAGGACCCTCTGTTTCTCCTTTGGTCAGATGCAGTTCTCTCAGCTGGCACAATCATCTGAGTCCAAAGGAGCCCTGGTCAGCCTTGCTGGGCTTCCAGAGTGAAAATGCTCTTCAGGGACCTATTGAGCTATTTCTTGATGTTTAGTTTCCAGTTAAACAGTGGGAGTGGTTTACATGAGTCTATAGGAAAGGACAAAGAGAAATGCTAATAAAAGATTTAGTAAAAGACTCATTCATCAGAAATAGAGTTGCAGGTGTAAAACATGTCCATGGAGATGTGCTGAGCAAATAAATGTGATAAATAAAAATAAACTTGAGTAGCGGGGCACACCTTTAAACTATATTAACTGAAGTCTTTATGGATGGAGTCACATGATAACTGGGACCTACTTCATAACAATCTGATAGTGGGGGGGGCAGATATAGATGAAAGGTTGATCGTTCCTGAAGCTAGGTGGTAGGTGCACAATGCTTTGTTACACTGTCTCTCTACTTCTGAGCATGCTGAAATTTCCATAATAAAACATGTTTAAAAATCTATATGTAAAAATCTTAGAAATGAAGTATTTAGTGAATTTGTTACCACATATCCTGGACCAGCTTGCTAAATTCAGCACCTCCACGTCCTCAGAAGTATACTTACTATCCTTTGAGATCCAAATATTATTGAATAGTATAATTCAGTTTTTAAAAGTCCACAAGCACTAGAACTATTCGGTTCTTTCACAAAACGATTTCTCAAGTGGACTATGTTTGTGCACTGGGCTGGGTTCCGGAGACACACGGTGAGCTTGGCGTGCTCTGTGCTCACAGAGCGTTGACAGTCTCTGGAGGCGAGACGCTCCCTGAGCCGTTGGGAGGTTGCGGTGAAGCATGGGAAAAGCCGCGGGAAAGGGTGAGAACCTGGAGCTCCAACGAGGAGTCGTGCACAGCAGTGATGTACACTGCAGATGGAAAAGAAGTTCCACAACTTCTAAAAACACTAGAGCGCTCTGTATTGGACTCTAAAGCACTGATTTAGGTTATTTAGTATTAGAATATACTTGGCTTTAACACGCTTATTTGATTAGGGCCAATCATCAAACACTGGTCAAGTCGTCAGACTTCCTTTTTCTTGTTACCGTATTTTGCCGTGTATGATGCCCACCCACATTTTTTGTGCGTGTTATACCCGGGATTATCATACCCACGGTATATAAACATTATACCCATGTATGACACACATCCTTATTTTTCCCTCAAAAATCTGGGCAAAGAAGTGTGCATTATACATGGTAAAATATGGGTAAATTTATTGTTATGCAGGAGAAACTTCATGAATGTGTAACTTTAAGATAATAGCCTTAGTATCACTTTTAGAACACCACCTCTGGCAAACAGAATGTTCGGGGTCTGTAAAGGGAATAATATTAATATTTACTTGTACTAATGGTATTAATTTGCATACCTCATCGTTTAACTCATATGCCGGTGGTGTGAGGGAATATCTTACCTTCGTTTTAACAACAAGGAAACACAGGTTCAGGGAAGGCAATTACCTTGGCCCAAGAGATAAAGCCCGAAACTTGAACCCAAACATATCTCACTCCCCAATCCAGCCCTTTTTCATTATACCTCACTGTTTCTTCTGCACCTGTAATCTTCAAACCATTTTTGCAGCATAACCTGTAAAGATTGGGGGAAAATTGTATACCTCTATCATTAAAGAAGCCTCCCCCAAACTGTTATTTTGAATTTTGCTTATATTTGCCACCTGGAAGTTTTTACATTTAGGGCCTATCAGCCAGAACTAGATGGGTGCGTGTCAGGCGGGGGGGGGGGGGGGGGGGGGGGGGGGACGGCAGGAGGAGCTGCTGTTAGGGGAGTGGGGAAGGTGATAACAGCCCGGGGTCATTGAAGGCGCCTGTGAGCCTCAGACCTGCTGGGCAGACCTACCTGTGGCCCCATTTACCCTCCCCTCTGTCCAGAAGATACTGTTGCCAGTTTTATCTTGAGATATTCGGTCTTCTCGAACCCAAATTAAATACGTACCTCTCTCACATTTAAATAGGAAAACACTAATAGCCGAATCACCAAGTTTTCAATACAACAGAAAGAGCCAGTCTCAAGACTGCTTTACATGAGACCGGCTCAGCATTCAGCCTGCCAGAGGACTGAAACGAGTCCGGCTTGTGGAGAGAGAGACGTTCTGTGAACACAGTGGGAGAACCCCACGCCCTAATGACATAGACGCGACAGCACATGCCCTCTAACTTTTCAGAATTCCAGATTGGAAGATCGGACAGATACTCTTCTAAGACTGAAGGGAAAACAATGAAAAGCAAAGAAGTCACATAAATGCACAAAATGGCCCAGAACATAGTTTTTTTTAATCCTTAAATTGCGTCCCATCCAGCAGCTTTCTTTCTGACATCTCCACAGATCTCCCATCTTCTCTTGCTATTAAGGACAGAATGCGGCTAAGGAGACCATTCTGTTTCACACATTTCTGTGAAGATGCCGTTCCCGAGTCTTGTAATGCTTTTAGATCCCAAGTACATAAAGCCTTCATCTTAAAAACACTCAGCATGCATTTTATGGGACTTAGGAAATATACGAGCTACTATGAACCAGGGCCATCCTGTCTTTCTGACCCATTTGGCTCTGTTGCGTTTTTCATGTGACATACAAATCATCCCCCCAAGTTTTCCAACGTGGAAAACTCTGCACTTCAAGACTTCATGAGCCCCATGCCATTGTTGGCTATATTTAGATGGAGGTATACTTAACACTGAATTTACTGTGTTTCCACAGTATTTACTGTTTGGTTCAGCTCTCCCAAGTATATAATGAGCATTCATTAAGAACACTGACAGCCCTGATTAGTGTGGCTCATTTGGTTGGGCTTTGTGCTGCGAAGCCGAAGGTCACCAGTTCGATTCCCAGTCAGGCCAAATGCCTAGGTTGCAGGTTTGGTCCCCAGTCAGGGTGCGTTTGTGAGACAACCGATCAATGTTTCTCTATGTCCCTTCCTCTCTCCCTTCCTCTCTCTTTAAAAATAAGTAAAATCTAAAAACAAACCAACAAAAAAAAAAACACTAACAAAGCTTTTTAAATAAACTGATTAGTTAAGAGAATTTAAAATACTTGCACTAAGCGAAGTCAGACAGAGAAAGACAAATACTGTGTGGTCTCATTTATGTGTGAAATCTAAAAAGAAAAAGAACAACTCAGATACAGGGCAAAGGGGAGTGGCTGCTAGAGATGGGGTGAAGGGGTAGGCGAGACCGGTGCAGGCGCTCAGAAGGTACAAAATTCCAGATCCATGTTCCAGGGATGTAACACATAGCATGGTGACTAAAGATAATGATATTTTACCATGTATTTGAAGATCACTAAGAGTGTAGATTTTTAAAATTCTCATCATAAGAAAAAAAATTTTGTGACTATGTGAGGTGATGGATGTTCACCAAACTTACTGTGGTGATCGCTTTGCAATATATACATATATCACATCATCACGTCGTACGCCTGAAACTAGGACAATGTTATGTGCCAATTTCATCTCAGTACCACCGGGGGAAAAAATGCTTGCAATGACAGAGGAGCACAGTGAGAGTCCGAAGTAACACTACAGCTTTACCCGTAAGGTTGAAGCGTCGGTTGAATACTCTCGTTGAGAGTATTTCTCCGGCAGGAGCTTCAGCCACCCAGGTGACAGCACTCAGCACCTGAGGGAAGGCGTCCCAGGAGGAGTCTTCCTGTGTGAGGGGCATCTGCAGCTCAGCGGTTACTCTTCTAAAAGAGTTACGTGTTTTTTCAAGCACAGGGTTTTAGAACAGATTGAGTGTTACTTGCCAGTTTTTCTTTGCGTGCAGTATTCGACCACTCCCTCCCTGCCTCCCAGAAATCATGACTGCACACAGGACCTTGAACTTATCAACACCAAACTCTTACCAGTTGAGTTAACATACTCTGACACCCCATCAAATCTGCACACATTTCAGGAACATTTCCTACACCTCTCTAGTGAGAACAAGCACTGGCCTTATGGAAAAGTCTACAGCAAGTGAGTTTCTAACTGGGCTTTATCCTCTTTTTCATTTTTAAAATCTGTTTTGTCAAGTTAGTTTACAGAAAAAGGTCTCCCAAAGAACTTGCTGTCGTCCATCTGGCCAACTCTAAAAATGTCCAACTTCTACTGAAGAATGGGAAGGCGCCTCTCGACACACTTGACCTTTTGAATTGGTCTTTGTCAGTCTGCAGTTCATTGTAATCCCTGCCACGCTGGCCCTGAGGACCTGACTTGTTGGGACACGCACTTCGTTCTTGGCTGAGGCGCTCTTTGCTCTTCTTCAAGCTTCACGTACATGTGAAGCTTCCAATAGCTAAGTGTTGTCAAACCTTATAAAGGTTTGTTTAAAAAGAGAAATAAACTGCTTTTTTATAAAGTATAGAATTACTTCTTCCCACAGAAGGTGCTGAGATGCACAGTTTTCCTCTGCACAGTTTGAACTGTCCACAAACAGCTGTGTTTTCTGTTGCCCTGGTTCTCTTTGATTTGTCCACGGAAGGTAATGTGGAGGTGGCTTTGCCTAATGTTGTCACTTATGTTTGTGGCTAGAAAAATCATCAAACCCCACATTTGCCAGCAACCTTACAAAGATTCTTCCATTTTTCTGGGGAGCCAGTTAGAGTTTGTCATATTTTGGAAAGAGAGCTTCATGTTTAGGCAGGAATATTTTCGGTGGGGGCAGGGGAAGTTCGACAAAGCTCCAGAGGAGCAGAGAGAAGCGTCGCCAGGAGCTGGTCTTTCCTTGTGGCCTCCTATTTGCTCAGCCTTTGCTTTCTGCAAGTCCTTGCACAAACAGACTGAATACCTGGATTATGCCCTCATCTGGACTAGAATACACTTACATTACATACCCTTTTCTCACTAATCAGCCTGACACATTCCTTTGTGGGGAAACGGTTCCAAAACAAACACTGTCAGCGCATCTAATTAGCAGGTCTGTGGGCAGTGCTTGGCAGTCCTGTTACATCCTGTTCAACAATAGAGAACAACAGCCTTGGCTAGGTCGGGCTTAAGGGAGGGAACAGCCTCCCTTAAGCATATACACTTTCTTAATGATATTTCCTTTCTGTGGCTTTTCTTGGGAAGCAGCCACTCGGTGAGTATTGTAATGAGGTGTGGGATCCTCGAAACAGCTACAGGAAATTTGGACTCGTCTTCACAGGTACCTTTGCGGAGGAACCATGAGTGTCTGGCTTCTTGTTCCTTCCTCTCTCTGGTATTGAAGAGGAGTGCACAGAGGACCTTTCTCCATGGACCTCTGACACTGATGGGGGAGGGCGAGACTCCTGCCTGTGTTCTAGAATCCTAAAGGAACAGACAGAAGGGACTGTGGAGAGCACCAAGACATTTGGTGGGGGAATAGAAAAATGGAAGCCCAGCGAGCTCCCAGATTTTGTGAGTGCCAGGAGCAGGGCAGTGACTTACCAAGACGGAATTCTACTTTTGTTAGTCTACACGGCTGCCCCCTCGTAAGTGTATTTGTGTCGACGAAGGTTTTCTTTGATTACAAACTCTAGCACTGTGCTAGTTTTTTTTGGCTTTTAAACTTTGGTCAAAGAGTAACTTGGTAAACAGCATTTCACCTTGGCCTGGTGGCTTCTACATTCACGTGTCAAAATGTCTCAGCATGTCTAACACAGGCAAGACTTCTGTGAAACGCCCAGGACTGACCTGACCCTTCATGCTATTGAAAGTCACTTGATAAATATGGTGCATGTATAAACAGTCTTAACTGGTGAGGCCACCATCGTTTTTTGAGACCATTTGGTCACTTGAATGGATGGCTGTCATCTCTACCTAGGCACATTGCTTACCAAACCTCTAATTAGGTGTCTGGTTAATATTGTGTTAATCATCTTATCTCTAAACATTTTAGGCAACCTAATTTTTGTTGATTGTTACGGGGGAGAAGGGGGGAATGTTCATCATTGTTTAACTCACATTTTAACTTTCTAACCCAAATTAATTGATGTTCATTGTAGAAAATATGTAAAGTACACAAAAAATGTAAGGAAAATTTATCCAATATACATGTGTATATTTTTAAATAAACTTGAGCTCATGTTAAAAACATAATTGTATAGCCAGCTTTTTTGTCACATCATATGAGATTCAGGAAAATAATAATATTTAATTTAAAAACTTTGTTAATGGGTACTTGAGCAGGACAAAACTTAATTGGCTCTAAAATCACTAAGATCCATTTAGTAAATAGAGGCAGGCTAGTCCAGGAAAAATTGCTGGCCTAGGAATGAGGAAGCCTACAGGTTGTTCCTAGCTGGCCACTGATTTGCTATGCGACCTTTGACAAACTACCCCCCACCACTGACACAGCGGGCATATGGCACAGATTTAAGCTCTTACTGACTAAAGAAGTTTCACTTCAGCTTTATTGCTTAGCATTTTGTATTAGTCTATTTGATATTTTCAGTAAAGTTGACTATTTTTCCAGAATTTACCCATAGGGATTGAGGTACAAATTCAAATGGTAATTCAGTCCACTGTTTTGAAATAATGTAAGCTTCGAGAGGAAACGGACTTTTTCCATTCTGCTCACTACCCCATCCTCTTCATCTAGCACACCACATAGTAAATGCTCAATAAATAATCCACGAATAAATGAAGAATTTGCTTTATTTCAGTTTTTCAAGTCTATACTTAACATATTTTCTATTATTTTAAATAGCTTTTAAACTAATTCCAAGGAAATTGTCTACTTCAATGTAGATTTATATTACCAAGATACATGACTTCATTGAGTGATAGTTCAGTATGTTGGGGACAGATGTGTTTTACTGGCCCAGTGGAAACTTGAATGTCAAAAATGGGAGCTTTGCTAAACTACTCAGATAATTTAATTTTCAGAACATCTTTTTGGTCATTTTTTAATGTGTGCCTTGCCTTCCCTATAGGACTGTAAATAAGTAACCTGAACACACAATAGGGAAGAGAAGGAGTATTTACCTTTCCATACAAAAAATGTTGACTTTTCAGACTGAGCAGTATGTTCTGAAATGAATTGTTTTATGCTTTAGAATTACAAAAGGTACAAGAGTATCTTGGTTTTGCCTGTGTATGTTTATAATAGTTCAAGACATTTTTCTTACAAATAATCATGAGAATACAGATAGTAAGATCTTGTTAAAATTGTTTTTAAAAAATCCTTTTTCATTTTATTCCAGTATCTGATGTATGGTATCCTAATTTTATTAAACCTCTTTAGTATTCTGAATATTAAATGGCTTAGTGTTGCATCAGAAAGCATCTACATTGCTGTCTCTAGCTACCATTAATAATCATGTGCTACCTAGCTACCACTAATCTGTTCAGTTCAGGAGGCCTTCCAAATGCTTAAAATAGAGGCAAAGGCCCAGGCCACAGATATTTGCACTCTGTAAAAAGTGGCCATTTGCACTGAATTGATATCAGAGCAGAGAACTTTTGTAGAGTCAGAGGGAACTTACCAATCATTCTCCCAGCACTCTCATCCTCTGTGACGCCCACCCTCCCCACCCCCCACACTTCTTTGAGACCCCGATCAAGGGCAGCATCTGCACCTGAAACCACAGCCTGTAGCTACAGGAAGATTCAGCCTGCGGGACCCAGTGCAGCACCCTTTCCACCTCACTCCTTTTGTAAGCCTGAATTTGAGGGACCCACGCACCATCTTAGGAGGGCAAAAGGCCCCTCTACCAACCCTTAACGAGTCTCAGTTACTTCCAGTGATGGTTGATGGTTTCCAAAGACTGCATTGGAAACACTGGAAGCCACTAACTTGAACTGACCTAACTTAAACAGAAATATCTAATTTGGCCTTGACAATCAGGTTGAAGGATCCTAAAGCCTTTCATTAAAAAGGGTGCTAACACTTTTTTGCCAGAAAGAGAATCCTTGATGGTGGAGGAGAAGGAAATTAAAAGATATAACTGTGCATCACTGATTTAAAAGAAAAAAATTCAGAATTTTGAATGAAAAGAGAAGGAAAATTTCACTGGCAGAAGGGAAGACTTGGGTGGGGAGAATGCCAGGGTGGAATGGTGGGGAGTGAGGCCTGAGGTTACCTGTGGGGTCAGGGACAGTGTGTGTGTGTGTGTGGGGGGGGGGTGTTCATGCAATGCCTGAAAAAGGCACCAGCCCAGGATTTAGGGGCAGAAATGATGCGAATGTCAAAGCAGCAAGCAAGAAAGATGACTTTTTCCTTCCTCGAGCTTCCCCCAGCTTCCCTGGTAGCATACTTAAGGTATATTGTTTAAAAGAGAAAGACCTAATCAGAGGAAACTTAATATTTACTTAGAAAGTATCTCTGAGCAGTACCTAACCCTTCTTCTTCACGCCTAACTCCACCTCAGTTTTTCTTACCTCAGTTTTTCTCACTGAAAGGACTAAAGAGTTTGCCCAGGCCACCACCCAGAGACTATGAAAGAGAAAAGACTCAGTTATTAGTTAGCACAGACATTGCTAACCAGACACAGCCAGTCAGTGCTTCCTCTCCCCCATCGATGTTTCTCTCTCCCTTTCTCTCTCCAAAAGAAATGAAAAAATGTCCTCAGGTGAGGATTTAAAAAAAATCAATATAAAACAGGCAAGGGGCATAAACTAATTTACTAAAAAAAATATGCAAATAGCCAATAAACACATAAACCACTCCATATTAATTGTAATTAAAGAAAATGAGATTTACCTATGAGCTTTGAGAACATACAATAATAGATATGAAATGTAAAGCCCTATATAAAAACATTAGTTAATAATCACTTCTTAATTTTGTTTTGCAAAGCCCATATTTTTGCTTCAGATATTTAGAACAGCTCTAATATTAGCCAGCTGTCTTTGGAAATGATTGGCCTGGAACAGTGGTTTTCAAACTTTCATGTTCATAAAATTCTCCGGAGGGCTTGTTAAAATACAGATCGCTGGGCCCCACCCTCGAGTTTATGACTCAGTGAGTCTGGATTGGGACCCAATAATTTGCATTTCTAACAAATTCCCTGGTGGCGCTGGTTTGGCTGGTGCAGGGACCACACTTTGAGAGTCGCTGGCTTAGAACACACTGAGTATCAGAAAATTCTGTAATGCCATCTTGTTAAGAGAATTGTACTGGTGACAGGAGGAGACAGTTAGGGGATTAGCTAAAGTTATGACGAAACACTTTAGGTCATTGCTTTGAAAGCATTTCTCCTTCTAAATTGACGTCACTAATTTATTCCTAAGCAACTAATCATGCTCATAAAATTAGATTTGATTTACTTCTGAATTGTTTTGTATTTTTCTAATGTACCTGTGCTTGAAATTTTTCTTTAATTTTGGCTCCATTAAGTAAGTGTCTTAGTACTCTGAGGAACTGAAATGTAATGTGTTAAATAGAAGTAAATCCTGTTCTGAGTCTTAGATGCCTATCTTTGTTATAAATTATTATTTCTTTTAAAGAGACTTACTTCAAAACTTAACAGTTAAATTTTTTATTTTTACATTAAGAAGAAAGGTTCCTTGGTAAATCAGTGGAATCCATATATTAGCCAAGATTATTCAAGATTATTGTTTTTTAAATCTGTGTTAGCCTGATGATACTCTCATATTTACTTCCTTTGTCTTAGATGTAGCAAAACATTCCTAAACATCTCTTGGGCTCTTAGAAATCCTTACAGAAGGACAATTCTCTTATTTATGGTTCTCTGTGACTACGATTATAATATACTCTGGCTTTTTCCTTTTCCAGAAATCGTAGAACATTTTTAAATCCTCCTGCAGTCCTTTACTCTCCTAGTATTAAATAAGATTTTCCTAAGGTAATCCCCAAAAGAGATGGACGTTTGTTTGTTGAGAATTCTATTAACTGCCAGGTGAACCATAAAAAAAACCTTAGATGTGTTAGAAATATCGGTTTTTCCCTATCCCCCCAAAACTAGTCGGGGCAAATTTATCATGTTTTTAGACAGCTCATAGGCTATTGCTGAGAAGTTCTGTCACCATCCACAAATCATCACAAAGCATGTATTAAGCTTTTGCACTAAAGGTAACAGCGAGTTACTGTCCCCAGTAGGGTAGCAAAATTAACAAATGAATTAATTAACCCTTGTTTACATTCTATTTCAAAGCCAAGATTTTAAGTAAAGCTTTTGCCAAAGGTTATTAACTGAGCTTGGTTTACAAACTAAAAGTGCAAGACCTGTGAAAGCCAAATGCTTTGCGGGGTGCAATCAGGGGAAAAGCCTTCCTTAATTAACTCTGGGGATTAAGCGGTAAATAAAAAGATCGTTGCAGGACATACTGATTGTTCTTCCCAGATTTGAGTCTTAGCAGGCATTAAGGGATGTTTTGAATAACTTAAAGGACCATGTGGCCAGTAACAGGGGAAAGGCCCAGGTTTCAAGTCAGAAGACTGGGGTCAAGTCCACTCACTTCCTAGTCCTGGGACCAGAGCAGCCACCACTTATTTTATCCTTTCATTTCATTTTATTGATTTACTGACTGACTTATTAAAAATAGGAAAGTAAAGAGCACCTAGCTCATAGAACTAATGTAAGGATAATTTATGTAAAAACAAGGGCAAAGGGCCATACAGATGCTGCCTGATTTAAGTGTCTAATTTTGATCTTGCTGTATTTGCACTTACCATTCAGAATTATTGCAATAGCTTTACAAGCTAGCACATAGACGCTTTAATCTGCCAGACATTTGGCCAAAGGAGCTGGATCTTGTCCAGTCTCTTACAATTCTAGTCAAACCATATGGATACCTTTTCAGCCCCCATATCCCCATCTTCAGCCAAAAAAATTACAATGAACCCTCCTAAATGTGATATGTCCAAGTGTAGTCCATTTCTCACTCTACAAGGAGCCACAACAGTTCTGGAATCCAACATTTCCAGACTCACTGCTCTTTCCCCGCTCTCTCCTCTGCCTGCGGTGGAATAAAGGGGCCTCTGGAAAATGTGGACAGAGTGAATCCTGGCGATCATGGCTCGAGGCTTGGCTGGAGGTGGGGCTCCAGGGGGTGGCTGTGAAACCCGGACTCTCCTCGGCCGTCAGCACCAGCCTCAATCAGTTTCCTACTGAAATTGCACATTAAACTTTCTTTATTTTAACCCGACTATTTCCCCCAGTAGAAGAAGTCTGTTACATCATGTCATTTATTTAAATCATAATGAAATCATTTTATCTTAGCATATTTAGTAACATGTCTGTGACTCCTTCTAAACAGCATAGATACATGTGTAAATGCCTGCACAGCACATACACCCCCATGCAGGTGTACACTGTACGTGGTATTTGGCTGATTTCCTATTCAGGCAAACTATGAGTTGTTCGCTTATGTTCATTTACTTATACAATAACATAAGAAAGCACCAATGCAAAATATTAAAATAACCAGGGCCCAATAACTACCCCCATAGCTAAGAGATTTAAATAATCATCTTGGTTTCTTGGAAAAACCAATAATAGCTAGTGGTCCTATGGGGCGCCTTACATAGTAGCTATCTACCAAACCACACTCGCCTGCCTTATAACGTGCACTTACTTCGGCACCCCACCCTGTTCACTGTGGGCTCCGACATGTGGAAATCAGCCAAAGCTCTACTACCCTGCTCTGCAAGCCTGTCCTTTTGCTTGTCAGAGATCCAGCCAAACTCAAGCCTGCATCTGAATCCTAGTGAAATATCTGAGGTCACTGCCGGAGCCAAAAATAAAAATGCAGCAGGAGTAGGACCCAAAATCAACAGAGCAGAAGCATTTCAGTGACCTCAGCTTGGGGCAGGGGCCTTTAGCAGTTTCCTGTGACCTCCTTGTGTGCAGAGAGAATCTGGAAGGACGCAGACAAAGCCATCGAGCCTGTCTCTAATTGGTCTCACATCATCAGCATTCCAGAACAGGAAACTGTCTGCAGCCGGGAATTCTTGTTTCTTTGCCATAATATCTGAGAAGCAAACCTTTCTCCCCTGCACATATCTAGCTTGTAGTAGGTCGGTTTTCTTGGTTTTGACAGCTGTAGTAAGAATGTGTCTGTCCCATGTCTTGGCAATTGACTTAGATTTCTAGGTTATGAACTCCTCCCTCACTTGCCATAGGTCAGTTAATAAGCTAATTTTTAGGTCAACGACTGTTCCTAAAATGTAGAGTCTCATTCCATGGTGCCTTTACTAAGACACAAAATGAGATTTGTGTTGCCCCCAAATGGCAGAGATGTTCTCCTGTCCCAAGAAAGGAGACCAGTTTGCCAGGGTGCATGTGGATGATGGATGCCACTGTCCATAGGACCACTGGTGGCACTTCCGCCCAAGCAGACCTCAAGTTCCTCCTTCCTTGTGCCACATCCTGTGGTGCACCCAGTGCTCATATACACCAGGGTCACACCGGGGTGCTTGTCCCAAGGTTTCAAACACAAAACTCCTTCCAGAGAGGGCGGTAGGTGACTGCTACCTCGAGCCAGCTCCCACCTTCACCCTCAAATGGAAACCCTGCTTCTTCTTTTCTTGGAGAGATGTGGTGCTGATGAGGGTGGGGGAGGCTTAGAAAGAAATCCTTAACATTGAATTGAAAGTTTATAAGACGGGGCAGAGCCAGCTCCTTTTGGCCAGATTTCTGATCATCAGAGCTGCATGTACTAATTCGTATAAACTATTTCATAGTTTTTACTTAATCAATGCAAATAAATAAAGTTTAAAGTACTGTGTTTCACTTTAAGGCTCATCTCATGCAGTCCCAGCTTGTCAGCTTGAGCCGTTCCCAGCAGGGGCCCACAAGGCTACGATCCCATCCTCTGTCCACAGACTCTGGGGCAAAGAACTATGGAAAGGGGAGGACCAAACCCAGGGTAGCCTTTTTTCGTCCTGCGCAAAATCTACAGGCTGAACGGAACCTTACATACTATCTAATCCATCCTTCTTTATCATGTTTGCGGAGAGTGAGGTGAAGAGTTGAGTGACTTACCTAAGAGCCCAGTGACTCTTGGGCTCCCCCGGGCCAAGAACTCTGGGCCCCTCACTCCAACAAGCCCGCCTGCTGCAGTGAGCGGCCTCCTCGACATTCACAGGGCCCCTCTGCACTGCAGTAGTTGCTGAACCCTATCTGCTTCAGTTATACAAAAGCAATTCATTTTATGAAGCAAACACAGAAGTTTTTCACTTTTCGTGGCCCAGACAGGGCACGAAGAAGCAAAGGATATTGCCAAGAAACCGCCCACAGGTGCTGGGCCAAAGAGCAAATAAATGTGACTGAGGGCCAGCCACCAAGATGGCTTTGGGGAAGGCTGGAAAATTGGTGAGTTGATAGAACGTTAAGGGTCGCTGAGCAATGCAGAGAATTGTGTCATCTGTAATAGTCTAAATTATTTTGAGAAACCATAGATTTCAAGATTATGCTAGTGTCGGCTATTTTAATAAAATAGTGTATTAAAAATATACCCTTGTGAAAGTGACATGGATAAGGATACTACACTGGACCTTATTGATGGCATAAGCCTGGGGAGAGCGTGTTTTACCCCCGGGGTATTTCCTCCAGGAGGCCTTCTCCAGACAGATGAGGTCAGCGGTTCTCAGCTGGGATGGCCTCCCCCACCGGGCACATTTGGATGTTTGGCAGTGTCTACAGACATTGTTGGTTGTCACAAATGCAGGGAATGGAGGCAGGGTGGTACTGGCATCCAGTGGGTAGAAGCCAGAGACACTGGAAGCATCCCACGATGCACAGGACAGCCTCCGCAACAAAGAACTACCCAGCCCCGAATGCCAGAGGTGTCGAGGTTGAGATGCCTGGATTAGGTGAAGCAATGGATGTTTTCAGGAAAAACCCATTGCATGGCTGTGGGCTGTAGCCATGGTGCGTCCCTGCAGTGGCATTCTCTGTGACACGGGAAAGGCAGGACATAGGTCTTTGTTCTCTGCGGTGCACAGCCGCAAGCAAGAGCCAGGCAACAGCCGATGGCTGGGACTGAGTGACTCAGAAATGGAGGTGCTGGCTTCCTTTGATTTATCACTCAGGAGTACCGAGGGGACATTTCTCTTTCATTATATGCGGCAATTTTCTGGCCAGATGATTGCACTAGTAGATTTGCCTTATATAAAAGACATGTTTCTGAAAAGTTGGTGTTTGTTAAATCATATTTTAAATAAAGTCAGGACATTCGGTAAATACTAAGGAGCTGGTGACTTTTTAACATGAAAGGTCCTTTTTAATAAAGTCCTATTCTCAAAGAGGAAGATACCTATATTGCATTTTTTAAAGTAAATACTTTCTTTTTCCAGTACATTACATTTTTATTACAGAGTTCCATAAAACTGATGTAAGAGAACAGTTTCTCTTCCTTCTTCCTTTTCCTCCCTTATCCTTTTCCTTTAAAGAAAAAGTCAGGGGGAGAATTAACAACGGAGTCTCTGAATTTAGGAAGGTCATTGATCAGTCTATCCATTACACAGTTCAAAAGATGCCTGCTGGGTTACAAATTGTTAGAAAACAGGACTTGGTTCTATTTTGAAATCATTAATTTTTTATCTCAGTTTTTTTTTTTCAGTTACTGACCTTTGGTTAGAAAGAGCAGGTGCACTTGGTCCCTCCATCACCCGTGGGTGTTTGCTGCTCCAGAAATATTCGATAAGAGTCAACCCCTGCCATGGGTGGGGGTGGGGGGCTGGTATCAACAGAGATAAGGGAGTGGCACTGAAGGAACCCAGTGGTTTTCTCCTTATCAATCGCCGCCCTAGGGCAACATCTCATATATATAAATCACTGACTAACTCAGCAGGGCAAAGGGGGCAGGAAGGAGGAAATTTATTTGATAAAGCTACCATTAGTGTCACTTCACTGATAGGAGGTTACACAGAGGTATGACCTAATGGGGACAAAGCCACTGCCACTGGGGAGGAGCTGGCCCAGACAAGAGAGGCAGACCTCGGCCTGACCTTCATCCCCACATGAAGGAAGGAGGGGCAGGGGTCAGAGAGATGCCACAGATGGCCCAGCTTGTCACCTGCCCTGGACAGCATAGCACCACTGTCAAGAAGGCTAGAGCCACCATAAGAGGTGGTATCACACTCCGCTGCTCCTTCGAGCCCTTGCCATTTGCACCACCCTCCCTGACACACTCACCCAGTGTAGTCTCACAGACCCCAGTGAGCAGGCTGGAGGTCAGTGAGAGCAGCCTTTTTACTAATGAGGGAACCAGAGCACCATGGAAGTAAATCACCTGCTCAAACCACTGAAGGAAAGATTTCTGATTTGAACACTATTCTGACTCAAAGCCCTGCATTCCCTGGCCCAACGGCACACACTCTTGCTCAAGTGACCAGGCCTCAGTAAGAGTCATGGCTGAGCGGCCAGCGGTCCTGAAGAGAGTTCTAGTTACAACTCTCTTCAACTTACTGTGTCCTCAGGGAGTAATCATGTGCCCTCTTAGAATCTTAGTTTTCTTATCTATGAAATCAGAGGGTGAATCAAGGTGTCCTCGGGTCGCCACAGTGACTTAAGTGAAGTCAGGTTGAAATGAGGCCCCCAGAAAGGCAGCAGACAGCTGCTTACATGAAAGGAGCAGTCTTAGCTGTATTAAGCACTTGCTGTATGCGAGGAACTGTGCTAAAAGCTTTCTTCATGATCTCACTGGAGCCTCACAGACACCTCTACAAGGTATCTGGTCATGGAAACCCCACCTGGCAGACAAAGAAAGTGAATGAAGCTCAGAGAGGTGTAGTCACTCGCTCAAGTCCATTGTGTTGGTCTGCTCAGGCTGCCGTACACAATACCACAGGCTGGGCGGCTTAATAGCAGGGACTTCTTTCTCTCAGTTCTGGAGGCTGAGAGTCCCAGATCAAGGGGCAGCAGGGCTTGGTTTGGGGCAGCGCTGTCTTCCTGGCTGGTAGATGGCCACGGGCTACAGCCCTCCTGCAGCCTTTCCTCTGAGCTTCCTGTGGTCCTGTCTTGTAAGGACACTAATCGTATCAGATCAGGGCCCACCCTTATCACTTGTTTAACCTTAATTACTTCCTGAAGGCCCTATCTCCAGTTATAGTGGCATTGAAGGTTAGGGCTTCAACACAGGAATGGGGCGGGGACACAGTTCAGTCCATGGCAGCCATACAACCAGAAAGTGATGTAAGGGGGGAGTAGAAGGCGGCCATCTTACTCTTTGCTTACTCTCCTAACCACTACGGCTTACTGGGCCCAGAGAGCTGGACTAGGGGTAGAGACTGTGCGTGTGGTGAGGCTTCTCTCTATTCCTAACTCTAAGCCTCCCCAGTATCTCCCCCTCCAAGTCACCACCTGCTCCCTTGGGTACAAGAGTGGCTAGATCCTCCTTGGGCAAAATTTCTGAATCCTCACTGGTGCCAGGGGTAAGTCAGAGGCAGGCAAAGGAGTTACTCCAAAGACTATCCTGAGCCCAGAAACAAAACTTACGATACTATAGGAAAAGCAAAAGAAGCGTAAACAAAATCATGTAGACTCAATTCCCTGGGCTCCAGGGGCAAGGTAATAGTCGCCTTGTCACTCATGTGTGGAAGGATGAAAAATTAATCCGCGTTGGCGAGCCACCCACCAAAGCAGCTAGAGTTGTGCCTGTCAGTTACTCATTATTAAAGACTTCGCAGTAAAAACAAGCTGCCTAGACTCCTGTGCGGGCCTCCACGACCAAGCCAAACAACAAACTAGTCATCCACCTGGAATGTCTGCTCTTACAGATTATAATATCTGTGTGTCGGTTTAAGAAACTATATCCTCTTCCTCGATCCCTCGTGCCTTACTCTTTCCACTCATTTTATAAAGGTAGGCTTAAAAGGGTGGGTGGGTTTTCCTAATAAAAAAAAATAAAACTCAGAAGAACAACAGATAGCATTCAAAGGATGAAGATGTGTCATTTTATCTTCCCATCCTGTCAAATGAAGGCAGGGAGTTGACGGAGAACCACTTAGCTCACGTTAACTGCCATGGAAAGCTGCGTTTTCACAGCTGTGACACTGGGGTTGTCGCTGGTGTCCGGGGTGTTCTCAGTTGCGGAGGCCCTTCACACTCGCTTTCCGTCGCTAATGCCCTTCCCTCTCCGTGGAGAGGAAGCTAACACAGTTTCTAGAACTCTGTCCATCATCCAGCATTGGGATCCCAGTGTTGTTAGTTGACTGCTGGCTCCAGTCCACCAGTAAGCGAAAAGCCTCCTCCCCAGCTACTTCTAATCACCAAAAAAAAAAAAAGAGAGAGAGAGAAACCTTTTCCAAGTGCAATTCAACCTTGAACATTTGGGACAAAAAGGGAAGCGCTCACTTATGAGTCATCTCCCTTCCCAGCGGCGCGGCTGTGCAAAATAAAACGCTGCGTCCCGAGCTGCACGCAGGCCGAGGGGCTGCAGCTGTGTGTCTCGCTCGTTTCACCCTTGCTCATCATGTCCCTCGCTGGCTTTTACAGGTGCGAGAGCTGTGGAGCCGTTTTCCATTCTGAGTGCAAAGAAAAGTCTGTCCCCTGTCCGAGGTGTGTCCGCCGGGAGCTGCAGAAGAAGCAGAAGTCTTTCTGGCAGAGGCTGAACATGGATGAGAGCCTGGAGGAGGCTTGCAACATGTTCGAGCTGTCCTACCAGAACACCTGACTGGGCAGGGGCCCAAGGCCAGAGAATGACCTCGCAGTGACCCATCAGCCCCAGTGGCGTCCTAGCTAGCCAGTTAGACCCCTCTGGATGAAGAGTACGTCTCATCTTCAGCTAGATATAGATATATATTTATACATAAATATGCACACACACATACCTATCCGTGTGTTCTGTGGAAGTCGATGTCTCAAAGGTCCGTGGAGCCTCTGTGACTCAAGAAACTACCAATAACTGATTACACATAGCCATGAATTTCAGCTGCTTGCTCCCAAGCAAAATGTGGTTTACACATAATGCTTTATGGTTCGGACATGTTTCTTTTTTGTTTTTGGCTCTCAGGGGCCACTTTATTATTACACAGGAGGAAGCATTTCCAACAGAACAACAGTGCTTTGGGGTTTTTTTGTGTTATTTATTTTTAGCCTCCATGGCCCAGTGAGGTAACTGAGGCAAGCACCCTTCACCATCTGTTTCCTAAGAAAATCTTCAAAACACAGGAATGACTTTGGGATCCTTCCAGGATCCGGTGTCCCTGGCTCTCTCCCTGCAGTTTCCTCCCCTGGGGTTGCCTGAGCTGAGCCGAAAGGATTGGCAATCAAGAGTGTGAGCTCCCCCGACAGAAAGCATGCACCCCTAATTTATATCGGGAGAGCTAGTTCTGGTTTTGAAGTCCATCTCGGAAAAGATTTTTCTTAAAAAAAAAGAGAGAGAGAGAGACCGCTGCGACTAATTACTGCACATTGTTGCTCTGTTTGCTGGTACGAATCGCAACTCCGCCAGCGAGGCTACGCTCCGCCTGTTTCCCAGGTTGTGAACGAGGCTCTCTTGTGCGCGGCGTTCCCGGGGCTCTATGGGTGGTATTTATGATATTTTAATGGTGCTGGCCTGAGGAAATTTCCGAGGATTGTCGTTAAATACATCCGTGTGTGGACTGGTAAATACATAGTGCATGCATTCCAAGAGACCGTCTTCAATTTCTTTTCCCAGAATCCTGTGTAGGCAGTTCCTACCTACTCACTGTAAATGCTTTATTTCTCATGGTTCTTCGTTGCGCTTTCATCCTGACCTCTGTCAATCTAACCACTGCTACTATTATACTTTTTAATCATTTAAAAAAATGAGAATAGCCTGGAACTCAAAATACCAACAATAGACTATTAAGAAAATACCAAACTTACAAAATATATTTAATGAATTAAATCTAATATTGTTTAAATAAATATACATACACATAGATCATCATCACCTTAAGGTAAAACAAAAAGTGCTAAAATAATGTTGTAGGAAGAAGAAATACAACAGATTGCTTGGCCGTCTGGCGGGGGCGTGTCCTCCATGGCGGGGGCCCTTGCAGGAGCCAGCCTGGCGGTGGCTGTGGCACAGACGGCAGGGACGGTGGCGCCGGGGACCATGGTTCCCCCTCCTCTCCTCAACTCTTTCCAGACAGAAAAATAAGCTCATGTTGGAACAATGGTACGCTTGACCCCATTGCTCCTTTTCCCCACACTTTGGTCCCTCCAGATCCCAACTCATTACACTTCCGCCCACCCAGAGACGTGGCGTTTCGGACCTACTTTTCTGCAGACCTTCCGCTATAAGCATCGCGCCTCTCAAGCTGTGCGGGTTCCTCTGCCCCCAGACCGCACGTTTCCACTTAATAGCTCCGCACCAAGCATGCGTTTGTTTTCTCATTCTGCAGGAGCTGTGTCTGAGGCATGGAGACTTGTGCGTAGGCAAGGGCCCCATTCCCGAGATGCTTCACAGTGCCTTTTACTCTTAGAAAAACAGGTTGCCTCCCCCCAACCCAACCCCCGCTCTGGTTATAGAGAACATCGCACACAAAAGTAAAAGGGTGGAAAATCTCAAGCACTTGGCAAAGAGGCACACAGATTTGATCATCTCCTCTTTCCTACCCCCCTTCCGTGAAATACAGCACTTATATTTTTCAGCCTCAAAGAAGATAGCAGAACAGGATCTTTCACTAGAGAATTATGGGCCTGCTTATTATAAAACAGATGTGCTCCGATGGCACAGTGCCTTTCCCCTCACCCCCGCTCCCTGTCACTGTAGCTTACTTCTGCCTTCGCGATAATTAATGCATCTGCGACTCCGACTGTCAGCGAGGCGGTGCCCAGCGCAGTGCGTTTGGAGCCCTGAGCGCACAGCCGTCTCCTCCCCTTCTAGCACGCTTGCTCTGTGTGCAGAACTTCCTGCCCCACCTCGCGGGCCCCCAGGGTCAGACCCACCATGTGTCAGGGGAACATGCTGGATCCCAGTTCTAAAGGCGCTTGTTGTCCCGAGGGCTCGTTCAGAGAACCCTGCTAAATATCGGCAGTCTTTGTGAACTTCTGCGGAGAGCTTTCCAGCCGCATCGTTTTCTGCTGCTTTTCAAAAGGGGAGAAAATAGATGTGCCGGCACCATCAGCTACCCAGAGCTGGCGTTGTATCCCAGCGCCTCGGTGCTCTCTCCTGCCGGTGCATCTCGGGCGGCCCGCGCGGTGCCCGCGGCCACCACCACCCAAACCTGACCCGACAGGTCAGCTGGTGTCGGAGCTGGGTCTGCCGTGAAAATTCAGAATTGCTGTTTTCAGCCCAGAATGCCTGAGAGCCCATGAACGCCCTTACTGTTTTCAATTCGAACCAATTCCTTGGTATACAGCTAGGTAATTGTTCCACTGCTTAGAAACTGTCGAAACAAAAGCAAATCTGTGGATTACCACCTCCGTAAAACCAAGCTAATACCCGCTTTCCCTCACGTTCTGTTTGTCATCCCACATTAAATATCTTGTGCCTAAAGCACATGAGAAAATGGCCAATTAATCTCCTAGAGCTGGCAGCCGACCCAGGAGAACCTCTTTTCCCTTGAAAGGCCCATTCCCGGGCGTATCGCTTGAGGAACTCCCTCCCCTGAGCGCCAGAAACTCCTGTGTGAGACAGTTCGACCCTGGCAAAACGTTGGCACCTCACCCCGCAGTACGGCAGCCAGTTCCTAAAATAGACCTCAGTGTGCACCGCTGCAGGAAGGCCACAAAGTACTTAAAAAGCAGTCAACTGGAATGCGACTTGTGTTCTCTCCAGGGCTGCTTTTCCCCAATTTTGAAAGCCTCTTTATATGAAAACCATGTAAACGCCTGTCTTCCCCTCTTTGCTTCACTAAGCCTTTTCAGGGGCCTGCATTATAGTCATTTTCGTGCGTGTAATGCTAAAGGTAATCTTTTTAGGAGCTGTAATATTTGATTAGCTGAGGAGGTAATACTCTTGGATTGTTCTAGACCAGGTCTGCACCGAAAAGGGGCCATTGCGAGCTCTTGGGATTTGTGGGTTCCAGCCCACTCACTGGTGCCCTTTTCAGGCTCCTGCAAAGGGACGGTGCGTGATTTCCTGCGGCTGCTCTGAGAACGGAGGTGTTTATATCCCTTGCTGTTGTGAGCAGCCTTCGCTAAGCTAGGGGTAGTCCTCTCGGACAGGGCCGGGTCTCGGTTTTTGTCTCTGCGCATGTGCACGCTGAACGCTGACAGGGAGGATGTCTCCCTGTGCCTTCTCAAAAAGGCTTGGCTTCCAAACCTATGGGTTTGCGTGGGCAGAAAAGGCTTTGTATGAAATTCTGTATCAGGGCGGGCTCCGTGTGATGCCACCCCGAACACTTTCTGCAAAGAGAGTGCTCTCTGACAAAGCCACGGTGCATCCTGCTCCTAATTTAGGGTGAAGCCGATGCTGCCGTTCGTGTGACTGGGCTGCTGTACTTTACTGAAATAACTGGATCAGGAAGTGAACCTTCAACTCCTGATTCTAATGCTGCCTGGACTTGCCACAAAGGCTATTTTATATTTTTACTTCTCCCAGGAAAGAGAGATGCATGCAATTTGCTCCTTTATTTCTTGAGTGTTCTGTCTCACTACTTTTCTTACTCTAAGATAATATGAAAAGGTAGAGAATTTGGGGCAAGAAGGAAATAAATGAACACCTCCCTCCTTGGCCGGCATTGAGTCTTTCCAAGTCCTCCGGTTTTCTCCCCTGGGGACTTGTGGACAGCTGGGCAGTAGGAGCGCCGTGTGTTGCGCGCATTGTACCACACTTCTCCCCCTGAGCCACGTGGAGCCAGCCGCTCCAGGCAGAACCCAGAGATGGGTGGATAGGACGGCGCCATCGATCCAAGCAGAGAGCTGCTGGTCTCTGCCACATGGGACAGTGTCTGGACGGGTAAGTCCAGCACTGGGCAGCCTTACTGGTCACAATTCTACTTTCATTGTATTCAAAAATCTCTAACTTGAGGGGTTCTCAGCAATGTGTTTTGGTGGGGTTTAGTGTGTTTTAGTGAGTGTTTACCTTAGAGGTGGAATCCAAGTCCTTGTGAAACTCTAGGTGAAAGGCGAAAGCAATGTGTGGGCTGCCCTCCCCGGCACACCTGCAGTTGTTGGGTTCTCTGTAAAATGGGTTCCAGATGATCACGTCATGTGGCACCTGCTCATGGGTGGCCTCCGGTGCGATGGGAGGCACTGTTAAATTCCTACTCAACTCAGTGAAGAGACAACTGGAGTTCTGCTGTGTTTCCTCCTTGTGGAAAGAGAAGCCATCTTATTTGAAAGGTCTAGAGTGAAGCCAGTTGTTGCAGGTAGAAGACGCAGGTGCCCACAGCAACTCGGCCCAGTGATGCTTTCCTCCTACTGGCTGTAGAGCTGCAGACCAGCCTCCCTTCCTCCCCTTCCCTTGACCGTCCTTGTCCCTAGCCCTGGGCCCTGGCCCAGATTCTGGCCTCATAGCCAGTACCCTGGCTAGTGGACCTGCTGGGGCCCGAGGCTCCTTCTCCACACTGGCCAGCCCATTAGTTTCTTTCCCTTGTAGGAGTGCCTTATAGTACTGCTTAGTGCTTCTCACCCCATCTCTCCAACCCACTTGACACCTGCAGGACTCTCCGCCGAGACGTGGATCACTTTGTTTCTTCCCCCCACCAGCTCCTCTCTAGCAGATCCCTCAGAGCCTGCATATTCCATACGCATGTCAGACCTTCCACCTTCGTTCAACCTGGTGCCTTAAGCTCATGAGCGAACGGGATTCCTGTGGGAAGTGCATAGTTAAAGTAGAGGGGCAGGAACACTGGCTTCTTAGCTCCACTGACACTTTTACCGGGAAATGCAAAAGATACAGACCACGTAATGTTTTCACTTTATTTTATGCTGTTTTCCAGATCACCCCTTCTGTTTGTTGATTGCTTGCTCTCATTAACCAGACTCAGGGGAATGCCATGATGTCAGCAAGGCCAATGGGCAGGGACATTAAACCAGTTATCCAGACTTGTATCTGTGAAGTCCATGAACTCAGCCTTTTTCAGGTTAAGAAATTACATAATAAACATAAAAGGATTTTTTTCTTTATGCAAAGGTTTCTTTTTATTTTGCCACCTGTTTTCCAAGGGGAAGCCCCTTGGAGAACGTGCAATGGGAAGTTCAGGTGGCATAGGCAGCGCACCAAGCCATTACTAAATGGGGCTGTTGCTGCTGCAGGCTGGGTTGGGTTCTGGTCCTCGGTTTCAGTCTTAGTGTGGCTAGCCAGTAACCTGCTGCAGAAAACGTAAGGGGGGGATGGTAAAAAGAGGGAAAACGCTGAGGTTACAAATGAAGAGCTTTGAACACAGCGATGCAGAAAATGCCTGCACAACTGTTCTTTCGCTCCTGGGTCGGAACGCCGTCGTCTCCCTGCTGGGCTCATGCACTGCAGAGCTGGGAAACACTCGAGGTTCGGGCTCTCGTGTCCCTATCTGTTGAGTGATTCGAAGTAGCTAATGTGCAAACTTACATATGTGTCGTTTCTGTTTTCTGGATTTGTGTTGCCTTTCGCCTTGTCATCGCTTTCCCATATTTTTGTTTACATCATTTTTAAAGTATCAGTAACTGTGTACTATGAAATGGAGTTGTATTGTTGACGAGGCCCCTCATTCTTATTGTTATCTGTTAAGTGCACCAGTTCCTAATGTGTAAAGTTATCTCGCTCTCAATAAACAACGCAGAAGGTACTGTCTCTTACAACAACTTCATTAAATTATTCTTTTTGCGGGGTTGGTGACAGTCCGAGATGAGCCCTGGATGTTAATTCAAAGTCAAGATTTGAGCTTTATTAACAGTGAGCTGCTAGGGCTTTAAAATATCTCTTAATATTAATCTTGCAGGTAGATTTTGTTTTTTTCTAAATTCATCAATCTATAATATTCTCACCAGCCCTTCCTATATTTATGAAAAACCTAATATGTTTTTTAAAATGCAGATGTTGTGTTATGGGCCTTATTTGCCAAATCAGAACATGATAGTTTTCTTCAGTTCTGAGACAAACCGGCTGAAGCTCATGCGTGAGCTGTGCTTCCACCAGAGCTCACTGCCCCCAGGCTCTCTTGCTCTGGTTTCATCTCGCCTCTGCACTCTCCAAATTAGACGGACAAGTGCCGGGCTGGGGGCCACTAGGCAAGATCACTAGTCCTTCCTGCAGACCCTATTTTGGGAGCAAAGAGTGAAAAGTAAAGAGTGGGTGTTTATGTGAGAGATAGCAGCCCTCTGGGAGGTGAGAAGTGATTGGAAATATCCACACTACCTTGCCTGGGCCAGCCCTCGACCTTCCACCATAAGGCCACAGGGTGCAACCTGTCGTGTCCACGTGGAGCCCTGCAAAAGCACCGATGAAACTCACTTTCTCAAAGAAAGACTTCGAAGAGACTGAAAAGGTGCTTCTGGTTAACCATTTACCAAAGGTGAACCCTGAGCCTCACTCCCGAGACACACCTACCCAAACAAGTTCGTGCCCAGCCTCCACCCTCCGGAAACCAACTGGGGCTCATATCCAGGCCATCCAAGGAGCGACTGGACTTCATCCTCACAAGAAACTTGACACAGTCCGCGATAAAAAGAAATGAGTTAATGTTTCACTGACCCAAACTAGACACTTGGCCCAGTCAGGGAGCCTGAGTTCATCTGATTCATAGGCCAAGTTAGCTTTGCCCCAGCTGTGGTAAGCGAGGGGCTGGATAACTCCAGCATTTCGGGTGGCATCCAAGAGAAGTTGTGCGGAGATGTCTTCAGAAGCATGGAAAGAGACACCATCTGGTTCACCTCTGCCCCCCTCCCCCAGGAGATGGTGATTTGAATCTCCCTGAATTGTTCCCCCACCACACCCCCACCTGTCCTCTTAAGGATGGCTCAAGATGGTGGATTTAAGTTGTGGTTCCCACATTAGAAACACAAGAAAAAAAGCAAAATGTCAGGACCCCATGTAGGCAATTGAATCGAATCTCTCTGGGTGGGGCCTAAGTATTCATGTTTCCCTGAGTGACCCCTGTGTGCCCCGGGAGTGAAGGACCACTAGGTTAAATGGAGCACGTTGCCCTGAAATAAACGATCACTCGGCACACTGGTGGTCGGGCCAAGCGGGAAGGGCGTCAAAGGGATGTGGAGGGACTGAACGGCTCTGGTTGCCCTCCAGCTGATGGCTGTTGCTTCCCTCCCTCCCAGCAGAACAGTGCCTCAGAAACTGCTGCTCACAGACTGCATTCATTTTCATAAAACTTTACCCCTTCATCCTTTTAACTTTCTTCCAGGGTGTGGTTGGCTTCCATCTATCCAGCATATACTATTGCCAGACAGCCTGGTAAATAGAAGTGGCCAGGTCAGGGCCATGGGTGACTAAGTTGGCCTACGAAGGGAACCGTGTAACAGTCTCCCTTTCATTTTTTTTATTCTTCCTGGTTATGTTGCAATTGTCCTCAAATGCAGGTATATGAGGGTCTACTTTAGATCCAACCAACGAACATAAACCTCATCACTCTGGACAGTGGTGTTTAAAATAGGAAATCACTAGGTACTTCTTGCCCGGAAAGGCCTGGGACATTCAGGAAACCCTGAGCTGTGTCCAGCTTTGCCTTGGTTCAGGAGAAGAACGCCTTTGAAATGAACCAGACTCATTCCAAATGTGGGCACCTATCAAACCGATGACTTTCAACCTCAACTGCCAGTTACGGGAGAGCGGAGATAGAAAGATCGTCCTGCCCCTTGGCTCCCTCTGTGGAGTCAGTACTGTAAGGGGCACAGTATTCCTCACTGACAGGGCACTTTTCCAAAGGGTTTAGAGTCTTAGAAACGGCATGATCGCCTCCATGCTCACCATGCTTTCCACCGGGGAAACACCCACCGCGGCAAGGACCTTATTCAAAATCACTGTACGGAGCTAGTAGTGCTGAGGGGCGGGAAAGCACTAGAAAAGGACTGCGGCCTGCCAGGGTCTGAAGCAGCACCTTTAGCACCTTGTTCTAAAGCCACATCATTACAAACTACATTCCTGATTAGGACCAAAAAAAGCTTCATATTTATTTTTATTATTACACTGGATTCTGAGTGGCGTCGAGAGTATGCCTCCCGCAAGAGAACAAAGGCTCCTGGTACAGAATGCCCAGGAAGCCAGGGGCAACCACAACCAGGAGAGAGATAGAGTTAGTTCACTGGTCCCTGTGTGCATCCATCTCTCCGTGGCCTGGGCAGGGAAGTCTAGCAAGAAGAACACATTGTTTCCATAGCTGAGCATACAGAGAAAATTCTGATTTATGTGCTCTGACTCCCAATTTACCTGGACAATAGGGAAATAGAGTACTACTCCTCCACCTTTATTTCATATCCCTCCACTAGGGGCTATTGGTTTTAAGCAAATCAGCTAGAGTTCACAAGTTCATGCCATATTTCAGACCCTGCCATGCAACCGCAGGCCGCTGCCGGTCTGGGGGAAATTCCTCCGGCTCTCGTCCAGACGCTCCCAGACAGACGGGCCCGAGAAACGCTTTCAGTGGCTCCCACGTTCTCCCAGGACGGCCTATTGTTCTGAAGCTGAGAAGCTGCTATTAGCACAGTAATTTTTTCAAATGAACATTGAGCTAAATTATCTCAAACGTATAAAGGACCATCTCTCACTGTGTTATGGAAAATTGCCTTCCAAATTACAAGACTATACAAAGCACATATTAATTTGGGTCCCAAGGACATCCAAATTGCCTTGGCTTCCATGCTGTATTGTGATGACACGCTCTTAATAATGTCAGGTTCCGAGGCCACCACGAGGTGCACACCATTGTGAAAATAAACCAGCAGCTTTCTCTGTGAAGATCACCACATGCATGCTCCAGCCTGGCCAGCGGTATTTTGCTCTGAGATTTCAGCCTTTTGCAGAGGAAATAAATTCCAATTGCACAGGCAAGGAAGTGAATTTGAATTCTAAACTGGGTCAACCTCCCCAGAGGGCTTTCTCACTGCCCCCCAGGAGCGAGGCTGCTGAGGAAACAGCCATCTGCCGCCCTGGTGCCCAGAGGGGACTCCCAACAACAACTATGTCCGGAAGTAACTCCTACTCTCGCGTGTTCGAGTCCACTCCAGGAGAGACAGGGGAAGGAGAGGGCAGCCACCGGCCGACAGGCCTGGCCGAGTGCCGATGCTGGTAGAGAACATGTGACCAGACATGGTCCAACAGGCGTTCCCACCCAAGTGCCCCAAACCAGTCCCCAGCCCCCCACCAGCCCAGACGGCCCACCACAGGGAGTTTCTAATGAGGATTATTAGATTTTGCCTGGTTTGTTTCACCTACTCTTGTTTTTCTTTTTTTTTTTTTTACTTTGAAGAAATATCAAATCCCAGACATAAAGACATGTTATGCCCACATGCTTTAGTATTCATCTAAAATGTGTCTATTTTTTTTTGTACACAGCCACAATAGCATTCCACATCTAACCAAATTAACAGTGATTCCTTGTTATCAGTGGACACTCAGTTCCAAATTAAATTGATCTTTTTGTCTTAAAGACATCTTTTTGTTTCTTCACAAAATAAGGCTCTTACACAATAAATACAAGAATATGAATGTCCCCACCCAGGTTTGATAAACCACAGAGGACCGTGACGCCTCCCCACCTCCCTTCCCCGTCTTTACTGCGCAGGCATCCCACTTGTCCTTCAGAGTACTCTACCCCCCATCCCAGGTGGCCCTGGTGGGGTGTCAGTCAAAGCCCCCTTTTCCTGTGGGCCCACAGCCCAAGCTCGGTCAGCAGGAATTTGAATCTCAGCGGGAGCACACACATCGGATTTCAGTGTCTGGAGGCATTGTCCGTGAGTTCCTGCTCCCTCGAAACTGCCCAGATCCCTGTTCTTTCAAAGCTTGTAGTTTCTCACATTCTGTGAACTTTGCAACATGTGCCTTCTCTCTTTAAGAGCTGCTTTCTGACACAATGTCTTTCTCATGCAGTTTCTCATTACCTCTCCTCCCGTCTCTCTGCATTGCGATCTCACCCTCACCCAGGCACCCCACAGACGCTGCCGGGGAACATACGGGAGTGAGCAGGGCAATGCGCACCGTTCCTGGCCTCTGTGTTCAGAAAGCAGTCCCTTGTCTAGCTGAGAAGAGGTACTTCTTCAGCAGCCTGCTGCACCCCAACACAATGGCAGTGACTTAGCAAACAGTGCTGAGTGCTGAACTAAATGATATCACTTGCCCGAGAAACAGGGCTGGTTCCTACAGAACGGAGTGGAGAGAGCCACTGATTTGCAGAGAGGCAGTCGCCCCAGGGTGCAGGGGCTCCCGTCCTATCTGTTCCCAGGTGGTCCATGATCCCAGGCCAGCACCCTGATCCTTGCGGGCGGATTCCTGAATTCCTCACTGATCCCCTGACATGCCCTCGCCAAAGACGTTAGAATGCAAGTGCTCTTTATTCAGTTCTTTCCTCAGATGAGTATTTCCCTTTAAAGTCTAAGGCAGTCATAAAATAAAATTAAAAGCCACAAAAAATCTGTGAAAGAGAAGGGTTCTTCATAACAGTTGTCCCAGATAAAAGCCTGTTTAGATACTCTCTAGAAAAATGCCATTGTTTGCAGTGTGGTTAGCAGGGCACCTCGTTGGTCATCCTTCTTTAATCAGATATCAACGACTGTTCAAGAGTGCTGTGTAATGCAGGCAGGAGCCTAATCACTCCCATTACGGTCAAAATTTCTCAACTTGAACTTCTCCATAATAAAACTTCTGATCTGGGGCCACAGAAAGACGAGGTGAGGGAAGGGTGGGATTCCCTGCAGCACTGGGAACACGATGCTAGAGCAGCACCTCTGGACCATGGCTCCCGACCAGCCACAGCGGCCGCAGCCAGGAAAGCGTGAGAAGTGCGCATTCTTGAGTCCCACCTAGACCCTGGGGAAGGGCCCAGGGTCTGTTTTCACAGGCTCTCCCTACCCCCACCCCAGAGGATTCAGATGCAGGCTGAAGTCTGGGACCCACAGGGACATAGAGGACTACCAGTAATTCAGACCCCCGCCTCACCCTTGGGCCAGCAAGTGTTTCTGGAGGCCTCCTGTGCACTAAGTACTTTGCCAGGTGCTGCAGATGCAGAGACCAAGAAGACACAGCCCCTCCAGATATGTAGGAAGACAACAGGGAGGGGAGAGCGGGGAAACCAATAGAGCCATGCTAACCAGCTCTGTGGCAGCTGCTAGATTTCAGCCCCCTTCCTGCTGGGTGACCTTGAGCAAGTCACTTAACCTCTTAAAGAAGTGGCCTCAGTTTCCCCATTTGCTTTCTCTGTTGGGATAACAACAGCTGTCAGGTGACGGGGCTATTGTGAGATGTCAGTGGCACGGTGCACACAAGGCCCTTAGCACCAGGCCTGGCCCACTGGAAGGAAGGAGATGTCAGGTCCTGTTATTTTCAGGGTGCAGAGGGAAGGCATGAAAGGGGGTGTGGTGCTCTCCTCTGGCCAGGAAAAACTCCTGGGAAAGGGCTCATTGGAGGTTGGTCTGGGGAGGTGGGTCATTCTGTGTAAGACGGGGTTTAGGCTGGACCCAGGTGGCTCTGAGCTCCCTAGTTTCCAGGTGACATTCTGGGGTTTCCCAGACATTCTCCAGTGGCCCGGAGAGCCCCAGCAGCATAATTTGGCTACCACGTTGCTCTTGTCCGCCATCCTGCCCAAGTCCCCTTTAATGCCATTTGAAAGGTCACAACCACCATCTGTGGCTCCTGGACTTTCTGGAGCTCTAACACACCACCAGCAAATGGATAAACCTTCTCCCTCTCCAGCTCCCTGCCCCTCTCTTGCTGAGCAACGTGGTTGAAAGGAGGATGCACCAACCTCAGCCCCGCCTTCCAACCATCCTTTCCCTTTTCTTGCCAGGCTCTCCCACTGGCCCCAGGGTTTACAGAAACACGGAGTGTTGGATGTAGAAGGTGTCTCACTGAAGTTTCCCTGCCCACCCACACGCATCCCCACCACCAGGACCCTGAAGTTGTCTGCAGCAAAGTGTATACACTTTTTCCAAAATAATTCTTTCCTCCCTCATTTTTATTATTCATTTCGAAAGCCTCACACAAACCACAGCACTGCGCCCCTTCTGTGGATCTAGCCCCTTCTCTCCATCAGGAACCTGGGCCTCCAGTCCACCTCCTCCGCCTTCTCCTCCTCTTTTATTTCAGCAGCCCATGATTGGAAAGGAGCGGCCCCCCTCTTCCTCCCAAGTCCACAATTGTCACCGCCAATTAGCGCATTGTTAGGACACACAATGGCGTTACTGTAGCCAGTGGAATGGGCGGCCTTTGTACTTCTCCAGCCGGCCGTGGGGCAGTCAAGTTTCATTTAGAGACTTAAAACACAACGCCAGGAGGAAAATGCTATCAGAAAAGCAAAAAGAAAAAAGAGAGAAAGTGGGGGGGGAGCACAAAAAAAGAAAAGAAAAAGAAGCAAAGGAGAAGGTGAAGATGAAGAGGAAGGAAAAGAAAGGCAGGCGGCAAATGTTGAAAAGGAGAGGAGGAAAAAAATCTGCCACTGAGGCGTTGGCCCGAACTCATGAAAGGACGCGAGTGGTTGCTGTGCACTGAAGTCCCCCCTCAGCACACAAAAGGGGCTCGAGCTTAACAGTAATTAGTGGTCTGATTGTGCTTGGAACACTGTGTGTCTTTAGAGGATTTTTCCAACTTTTCTGGGTTTTTTTTTTTCAGTCTTAACAAATAAAGGAGGTAGAAGGAGAAAGGTCGGGGCTGGGGGAGGCAGGGGGCCTGCCAGCCGCATCCCCCCACCCCCCCCCAGCAGTCTGGGGTGGGGGTGTTCAGCCTTTTTCTTTGACAGGTAAATTGGATTTTATTCTCTAAAGCATATAACTAATTACGGAGCGTGTTTTTCTGTAAGAATGTGACATATGGGTGCGTTTTAGAGTCACTGTTGTGTTTGTTTCAAGTGCCTTTTGAGCAGCCTGGCCCTTTTTGCAGCCCAGAAGATGCCCCCAGAGGCCCAGCTCTTTCATCCAGAGCCCACGGGTTGTGGATTTGTTCTGTCAGCAAAACGTTTATGTCCGGGACAGCTTTTTCTGCCTGTAAAATTAATATTCGAGTTTAAGCACACAGCAGACCTCAGGAAGCAGCCTTACCTTCGGAGCTGTATTCACTCAGAGCACCTGTCAGGGAGTCCTCGGGCTGGTGTGCCCTCCCTCCCTCCTCACTGTTCCCTAAAATGATCGGGTATGTTGCCCGTTTGTCTGAGCTCTCGGCACAGGAAAGGGCTCTGGGCAAAGAAGCCGCCCTGATCTCAGGCTCATCTCCTTCTGCCACCTGGCCCCCACCACGCCCTCCAGTCTCTAGAAAGTGCCAAGACTCACCAAGTCCGTCTTGCCACCAAACAAGGAGATTCTTGTGTTTTTTTCTAACAGCATAGCCTGACACAGCCAGTTCCTAACTTGTACATAGTTACTAGAACTTCATTTCCCTTCAAATGCATTAAATGTACCTCCCCTTTCCCTCTTCCTGGGTCAGACGAGATCCTCATTTTCTTTTAAACAAATGAATGGAGACATCATTCTATGCACACTTTAAATAAAATTGCTCCCACTTTAGAAACAAGATAGAATTTACCCAAGACTCTAAGACTATCACACTGTATAGTATAAGCAAAGGAACCTAGAGGCTGTTTCCAGGCCTTGGCCTAAGACAGGAGGAAGTCTGGGTAGAGCACCCCAAAATGTGAAGACCAGGGTTGTAATCCACATGACACCACCATGGGTCTCTCTAGACTTCAGTGAGGGGCCGGTGTTCCGGGTAAAGGGGGATGGGCACTGTGCTGACCCCAGTTATTGCAGTGAGGAGTAAAAGAGACGGCCTGTGAAAAGGGAGGGATCCCTGCGCGGCCCAGCGCCGGCACGAAGCACACGCTGGCTTCTTCCCCTGCGGTCTGCAGGCCAGGAGGGCTCCAGGAGCGGCCCTCCCCAGCGGTGGCCGTTTCTTTTCTCTGCCCTCCCTCTGTCCACGCTTTTGGTGGAGGCCTTGCCACACACTGGCCCCCTCAGCCCAACACCACCCCCAAAAGAAGGGCATTCCTGGTTCACTCAGGAAATGAAAAGTGAAACCCGCTGAACATGGCCCATGGAATGTCACAAATACCCGTCAGGAAATGCAGGTCGGGGAGGCTAGTGAAACAATGGTGACTGACTTCCGCTGAAGGCAGTGTTTCTCGGGCTGGAGGAGAGAGGGGCACTGATTCTGTTCCAGATCTGGATCAGGGAAACAGTCTGCCCGGAGGGAGCCGGTCAGGTAGGTCCTGAACGGGTGCTTGGCCAGAGGCCTGTGGTACAACGTCAGCCCCTCGCACTGTCCCTGCACCTGCAGCCTTTGGCTCTGGGCTGAACCTGCAAAGAAGGAGGCACGAGAGTGAGACTGAGCACTGGTCCACAAGCCCCACCCCCGCCCCCACGCACTGTCCAATCAGTATCCTGTCATCAACTTCACCGCCTACTATCTTCCCGAGTCCTGTCCCCATCACTTCTCCTGCCCTTGTCCTCTCTCCAGGCCATTTCAATGGCTTTTTTAAAAAAATGTATTTATAAGGGAGGGGGGTGGTCTTGATTGGGAGTAAAGGGGAGAAAACTGTACTTGAACAATCAGTAAAATAATAATAAAAAAATTATAAAAAATGTATTTATATATTTGTTTATTTATTTCTAGAATGATGGGGAGGGAGGGAGAGAGAAAGGTAGAGAAACGGCAGTGCGAGGTGGGAACATCGATTGGTTGCCTCTCGAAAGCACCCTACCAGGAACCAAACTGCACAGTGCCCTGACCAAGAATCTAACTGGTGACCTTTCACCTTGTGGGACGAGGCCCAACCAACTGAGCCACACCCGTCAGGGGCTCAATCGCTTCTTAACCAACCCTCCTGCCAGGCCCTTCGGTGCTGCCCCCAACAGGCTCTTGGTCAAATGCAAGGGTGATCTTGCCTCACCTCAGCTTAGAAATCTGTCCTCTCTATCACCTTCAGGACACAGGCCAAGCTCCGAAGCATGACCAGAACGCCCTTGATAACATGGTCCTACTTTTCTCTTTAACTCCCTCTCCTGTCACCAGGGTGGCCTGGTGGGCAGGCCACCTGTGCATTGCACAGGTCCCCATGTCCCTCATGCCACTTCACATTCCTCTAACACCAGACTTCTCACAGTGCTCCAGAATTTTTTTGTAGTTCTGTCTATTTTGAAATGTTCTTCCTATTTGCTGAGCTTCTCACCATCCATCATAACCTTGCTTATACTTCTCTGAGAATCTTCCCAACTCTGCTGTCCAAATAATTCATCACCCCTTTGCAATGTCCACTTTTAAGCTTATCAGAGCTTATTATTATTTATTCCCTGCCTCAACATATATGTTATGAACTTCAGCACAGCAGAAACTGTGTCTTGCACAGTACCAGGATTTCTTTTTTTTTTTTTTACATTTTTTTAAATTAAAAAAATTGTTTTCAACTACAGTTTACATTCAACATCATTAGTTTCAGGTGTACAGCATAGTAGTTAGACAAGTACCAGGGTTTCTAATGCTCGTCTGCATAACACCGAATTAAATGCTGTATCTCAGAAATAACTGCTTATTGGAACTTTCATGAAGTGTTCACTCAGGACCACACCCACGCTGCATGTGCAGATTCATTGAGACTCTGCATGTCTTCACTCCGGCCTCACTTCAGTTCCTCAGGGCCAGGGCACAGGTCACTGCGGTCTGGGACCCACCAAAGGGCCTCTGCTAAGTGGCGAGCCTTAAAGTAACACTGTCCAGTATAACATCCTGCAATGGCAGAAGTGTCCGGGACAGCTGCACTGTCCTGTACAGAAGCCACCAGCCATGTGTGCTATAGAGAACTAGAAACATAGCTAATGCAACTGAGAAACTGGATGTTTAATTTTATTTTATTTTAATTAATTTAAATTTACACAGCCACATGTGGCCAGGAGCTCAACATCAGACACAGCCTTCCGTGATGTCGCGGCTCGCTGCCATGGGCCGGGAGCCTCTCTGCTCCCAGACCTTGCTGCTCCAGAAGACTTCCATGTAAATCGCAGTCCTTGAAGCACCTCCTAGGGAGAAAGGTTTTCAATGAAAGGGAAAACATTTGTTTCTGCCGTCCTTGGTTGAAGCCAGCAGCCTCTCTCTACACACATTCCATCGGCAACCACAGTTTGGGGCTCCATGGTGTAAACACTCTTGGCCTCGCCTGTGCAATGCGAGGGAATGAAAAGCCTTCTCCACCTGGGAGGGAAATACCTGTTGGAGTCAAGTGTTTCTGTCACGGTCACCAAGAGCAATGGGACCAGCTTCCATTCCTTCCCTCCAAGGTGGTCACAGAATTCCTGCTGATGGCAACGGTGGCTCTCTCCAGGGCGTGCCAGGCTGGCTCTCTGGTCCGCGGTCACCCATGGAGAGTCGGCTGGGCGCTGGGCTGTTGAAAACATTGAGTGAAGCCGAGAGAGAGGGTGAGGATCCCATTTTCAAGGTGCATTGTTCCTTTCCGTGGGGACTTCTGTAACTGATCCAGGTAACAGGAGATCACCTGGGGACAGTTTCAAAGACGAGAGCAGCCGGGCGAATAGAAATCACAGCACATCTAGACGGCCGAGAATCGGGACAGCACCGCAAATCACAGAAGAAGGGGCCCCTCGGTCCCTTTGTATTTAAAATGATCCAAAACTTGCAAAAAAGGGGAAACCCCTCTATGATTTGAATTTAATTTCCAATGCGATTTTAAATTATTGTCATCAGAAGGATAGATGAATCTTCAGGCCCCCAGGTAAAATGTGGGTCTTTCCCCTCAGCTTTGCTGCTAGTGCTCATACCCCCAACAGCCTCCAGCTTCCCAGGGGTGCTCCCTGTTTTCACAGGCCCTGGAGCAGGAAACTCTAGAAAATTAGCTGCATCTAAGACTGGAGAGTTAAGATAAGAATGAGGGAAATGATCATTGAAACTGGGGGGGTTTCCCTTCAAGTTCTGCTTGCATTTAAAACAGGTACACAGCATTCCTTCCAGAATCATAAAACTCAAGTTGAGGGGTCCTTCCTAATCTTCCCTCTTCTCTCTGAGAACAGCTGTTCATACTAATTATTCTCAGCTGACTTAAAGTTTACAGATGCTCTGAGGTTGTCCACTAAAAATATACTTTATCAGTCAATATTTGGGTCCATGCTGTTTTTAAGAGGAGTTGTGTACAAAAAAAAAAAAATGTAACCCAGGCCTTTGGCCCCAGAGGCGTCACTGTTTGTCTGGTGTGACAAGGAACAAAGTTTAAAGGACAACACAAGGACTCACAGAATTCTACATTCAGTTAGGAGTCGCCAACTCCCTGCATGGTCAGAGTCGGAAAGGCACAGGGCTCTGTGCACTGCAGGCCGGAGGCCGCGTCACCCAGGAGCTGAGCAGAGCCACTCCTGAGGGAGGACAAGTCGGAGCCACCACAGTGGCCTGTGAGGCTCATCCATCCAGTCCCAGGAACGGGCAGCACCTCAGCTAAGGAACCCGGGGAACAGGAGGGGCTCTGCCGGTGAAGCTGTGGACTCTGAGGGTCAAGGACACACAGCTACTCTTGCAGGCATTCCCACACTCGAATATGGGCACAGAACAAACCCACGGATTTCCATCCTGTTCCCCTCCCACTACAGACACCAGCAAAGTCACCCACTCCTGGCCCTGGTTCCTGTTAGTAACCCTGACTCAGTGTTGGGGGACCACAGACACAGAAAGGACAAGAGTCAAGAAGATTTCAGTGACTGCCCCCAAAGGGACAGAGATGAATTCCCAGCTCTACTATTTACCATGAGCTATGTGACCTGCAAGCGACTTAGCCTTCCTGGGTCCTCCCCATCTGCCAAAGGGGGATAGCGTTTCCCTTGCAGGATGATTATGAAGGTTAAATAAGATTAAATAACAAATGTACAGCATTCAGCAAATTATCTGGCACATATAAACCCTGTAATAAGTGGTAGTTATCACTACTGACGTGCTCTTTCCCGGAGGAGAGGTGGGAAGGCTGCGTTAAGGATCGCTGTCCCTTTTCTAATCCACGGGTTATTTGATCACGAAGTGTTCTCATGTGGACAAAGTGCATTGCAGTACAGGTTCACTACAGTGCATTTCAAGTAGCAGAAACTTGATGATCTACTATTTTCATAGCCATTTGGCTTTTTTTTTCCCTAAGGCTGGTGGAACAGGTTAAACTTAGAGAAAATTGTGCGATGAGATGTCATGAAGACTTTAATTAGCTTCTGGATTTGACTCATCCCTGTAAATCTTAAAAAAGGAAAACACTGATAAAACACGTGCTTTCCAAAAGTGGCTTAGCCATTCAGTAAACATTCATGAAGCCCCTACTATGATTCGAGTCCTGTGCTATGTGCAGATGGCTCCCTGACTGTATGCTCTCTTTTCATACTAAAAAGTCTCATCAATCAGTATTCCTTAGATAATCAAAAAGATCATGACAAGCACTTGGATCCAGAATGATGTTGAAATTTATTTTTAAATGTGTTTAATTTGCCATGTATGTTAACAGATAAAAGAAAGAATATCCAGAGTATATGAAGAGTGTCTGAAATCCCATTTAAAATCATACCAGACAATGGGCAATTCACAGAAAAGAGAACTTAAATTTGTCAATAAACACATGCAAGATACAGTGGAATATTATGCAACAGTCAAAAAGAATGCGTTGACAGAATTACCACATGATCCAGCAATTCTACTTCAGGGTATACACCCCAAAAGAACTGAAAGCAGGAGTTGCACTCCCATGTTCATAGCAGCATTAGCCACAATAACCAGGAGGTGGAAACAACCCGAGTTTCCATCAACAGATGAATGGATACACAAAGCATGATATATACATGACATGAACAATTATTCGTCCCTAAAAAGGAAGGAAATTCTGACTCATGGTTAACATGGATGAGCCCTGAAGACGTCACGCTAAGTACGATAAGCCAGACACATGAGGAAAAATACCGTGTAATTCCATGTAAACGAGGTATCTGGAGTAGTGACCTTCATAGAGGCAGAAGTAGGAGAGTGGTTGCCCGAGGCTGGAGGGAGGGAGGACTCGGCAGTTGGTGCTTCATGTGTGCAGAGTTCAGCTGGGGAAAATGGTTGCATGACAATGTTAATGTACTTAATGTCATAGGACTATACACTTCAAAATGGTGAAATTGGTTGATTTCATGGTATGGCTATTTTACCACAATTAAAAAAAAGTATTTCCAAGATTGAACTCCAAAATAACTATCAAACTTTTGTTCTTTTCTCACTTTTAATTATGCTTAAGCAATGGTCTTACTTTCTCATCACTGAAGTTTTTCAGTGTGCTTTTATTATTTAAAAATGCTAGGAAAAAAAATAAGGTAGACCCAGAAAGAGGTTTAAGACAAATCATTATGTGAAAAGGTTGATTAATACACTAGTTTTTCATTTATGTTGTGGAAAAAACACACTATATATGTAAAAGCATAGAGAAATGTCTCCAAGAAAACACCCCAAACTGGTAACAAAAATTGCTTCCAAGAAGGAGAATTAGAGGCAAATGGGAACTTCTGATTTATCTTTATTGTTAAACAACTTAAAAATAGATCCATAAATCCCCAATACCAAGGGAGGAGGCCTGGGGTGTCCTGCACAGTGAATTTGACAAGCCAGGCCTAGGACTACCATATCTGACTTTAAAAACATCCTAAAAGTGGCAAACAGGCTAACACAGGGCCAGGGCAGAAGGAGACCATTCAGAGTACTGCCTGTCAAAAAAAAAAAAAAAACATACTTATAAGATCATGAGTTTCCATTTTCGGTGTGGAAAACATGGCCAGCACAGTCCTACTCTGAAAGACTCAGAGGTAACAGCTCAGCCTGGAGCCAGAAATATACAAGTATAAATACCATGAGACCACATTATATGGGTATGATGTAGGCAAATTGTTTAACCTCCCCAAACCTCAGTTTCCTCATCTGTAAAATGGGCATAACAAGAATACAGCTTCAGGTGGGTGTGGGCAAGTTGAGAGGATCAGAAGATGCCTGGTGTACACTGAACACCTCATAAATACCACTGATATCAAATCAAGTCGTTTCCTTAAAAGGATAGCTGCAAGTTAGGCCTTTCAAAAACCAAAGCCAAAGCTATTTCTCTCCCTTGTGCAATACCTGGCATTAAAGAGGCATATCCTAAATAGGACCCTGAGCCTCACTTATCCGTGGTTCTCAATCTTCAGTGGGCATCCACATCATCTGAGGGACTTGTTTCAACTTCAGGTTCCCAGAGTCTGTCCCCAGAGATTGTGATTCAGTTGGGTTGGACTGTGGCCCCCAAAATCTGCATTTCACCTCCAGCTGTGTACAGAACCCTGTCCTAGGAGTAACGTTTGGGAAACAGATGGGGCAGAGGTCAAATATCCCCATCCCTGAAACTGTTCTTTTCCCTTCTCTGCTTTCCCTTCCTTCTCAAGGAGAAAACCACCCCTCCTTTTCTTCTCCTTCCTCCCGAGTTTTGGGGAGTACGGTTTCTAGAAAAGATGCCCTTGCTATTTCAAGACAAAGTCTCAATAGGACCGTTTTTAAGAGAGAAGGGAGGGGACGGAGAAAGGAAGACAGCTGCCGGGAGAGAGCGGGAGGACAGACAGTAGGAAGGCCGAAGACTCCGAAGTGTTCGGCATTGCAACTCAAAAGACTACAGGTCCTTAGGAGCCCCATGTGATGGGCAGACAGACCTTTTCCATCCTCTGGGACAAAATCCAAAGAGTTTTCCAGTTGGAGAAAGAACGGAAATGAGAGAGAGAGGAAAAAATGGGTTGGCGAACAGGAGGGTGGGGAACATGGAGGGAGGCAAACGGACGTGCACAGGACGGAACGACGGAACTTGGACGTGCGTTCAGGCCAAGACAAAGGGTCCCTTTTCCAGTACCTTTTACACAAAATAAATAAATAAATAAAAATAAAAACCTACCTAATGCTTTCTTTGGATTCCTGCCTCTTTGCAAACACCAACTAATGAATTCGTCTGCCCAGGACAGCCCCTCCAGAGGGAGGTAAACAGTTACAGGCTCTTAGGCCATATCTGCTAAGTAAACCAGAACTACAATGGGCTAGAACTAAAGCAGCTTGTGTGGCGAGAGGCTACGTACAGCTAATTAATTGCGTCACGTCTGTGGCTGATAAAGCAGTTCGAGTGAGTGGCTGTTTTTAAAGTCTCACAGCTTTAGTAGGAAATTGAAAATTAAAATAGTTGCTTCTTCGAGAGATCTGAGGTTCCAGGATTGAACCTTTACTAGGGCCTCAAAGGAAGCGGTGAAGTTGCTCAGAGAAACTTGAGGAGCTGGGGTTGGTCCAGAGGGGTTAGAGCTCCCTGTCAAAGCCTGCTGCTAATGCAACCATTAGCCTGGACTTTTAATCCCAAAGGCAATAAAGACACGGGCCCCAACACAGTGCTTGTGAATGACATTCTAGAGAATGCATTTGTCCACTGCTAGACCCGGAGGCCGTCCAGCTATGACCTGTCCCCCATCGAACACAGTCTCCCCTCTCCCAGTGGGCTTCATTATTCCTTTAACTACTACAGGAAATTTCAGACATGCCTATGAACTCCCTCACACAGGAACTTAGTTCTCAGCCTCAACAATCAACTCCTGGTGAAGCTTTTCCACCTAAATCTTGAGGTTCTCAGACCGGAATGTGCCTCAGAATCACCCGGGGGCTTTGTTAAATACATTAGTGGGCCCTCCCCCGGAGTTTCAGATTCTGCAGGTCTGAGGTAGGACCTGAGAATTTGCATTTTCAAGTTCGCTGGTGATGCTGGTGCTTCTGGTCAAGCAGCCACACCCTAAGAACCACTGATCTGTATTCCCACTCTGCTTTTCCTTCCAGTATTGTTATTGTTACTATTTTATCTTATTGTTGGCATCATTACAGATGTCCCTCATTTCTCCTTCTTTCCCCCCTCCACCCAGCCTTCACCCCCACCTTCACCACGCTGATTTCTGGCATTATTATTAAATCTAATCTCAGCCATCATATATTTCATCTGAAATAAAATGTCATGATTACACCTAGAGAGTAATAATTCATTAATGTCATTGAATATATAAGAAGTGCTCTGATTTCCACATGCCTCACAAAAGTCATAATATATCACGGTTTATTTTAACCAGAATCCAAATAAGCTGTATGTATTGTGATTGCCTGTGTCTTAAGTCTCTTTTCATCTTTATCCCTCCTTCAACATTTTTATTCCCTTGCAGTTAACTGGTTGAAGAACCTTTCTTTTATTTTTAAGAGGTAGGATATTGTAGTGGAAGCTCTCTGGAGTCCAGCTGCGCGCTTGGCGCCCCCACCAGCCTTCTGACCTTGTTAAGTGAGTTAACCTCTTTCAGAGCAGGGAGACTGGTAAATGTTTAACGACCGGCTCTGTGGGGAAAAAACACAAGCTCTGATTTGTATGTTTGTTAATTTCTGTGGCGCAAAAACTGCCACCATGGAGGGTTTCAAACTGCCACCATGCCGGCACGAAGGGGAAAGGCGGGAAGGCCGGCGCAGCAGCGTGCTCTAACCCGCCATTCTCTCCGTGCGCACACGGCACCATCAATAGCTCCTGGAATGTAGACACGAGTGCAAGGTAGTTAGTGGTTAGGAAGTGATAAATTTCGAGTATTTATTACCTTTGTTTTTAATATAGTTTACTTGGTTCTACGTTTGGGTAATTTAATTTTTAATAATGGTCGTGTTTAACCCCTAGCTTGCCAACCAGCGCTGGGTCCTGCACACAGCTGCATCTTCCTCTCACTGTTCTCACCTGTAAAATGGGAGGCACAATCGCAGTAAAGCTTTGTGGTGAGCATAAAAGAAGACCCACCACGGTGGGTGAAGGTGTTGGGGCACACAGTGAAGACTCATTGCGAGTACTTGGTTGTGTGGACATCGAGTACAGAATTAGTTACTCGCTCCCTCTGGCCGGGCAGGATTAGATTTCTACATCCAGGGGAAGCTGGTTTCAGAACTCCAGGGGAAGAAACAGCCAGAAGGGTGTGAGCTCAGTACTCCTGGGCTCGGGAATTGGCCCTTGGGCCTGGCTTGATTACCAGACAAATTCCAACTGCCCAGAAGAAATGCTATTTCAGGAGCTGACTCAGGCCTGCTCCACCCCTCCACTTTACACAGAGGCCACTTAAACTGTTTGCTAAAACCAAGACCCTTCTTTTGAGGTAGATCAGGTTACTGGGCAAGGTGATTATTGTTTCTAATGGTCTGCAAACAGGTTCTCAACTGCTAATCCCTCCAGCCTCTGGGACACGTGGACAGACTAGACAGAGGCAAACTCCAGCACCCGGAGCCCACAAGCCTGAGGCTAGGTTTAGGAGGGTCCTGTACTAGTGAACAAGATAAAGCCCAACTCGAGGCTGAGTGCTCAGCATCTACACCCACTCCCCAAGCAACCCTTGACTCCCTCCTGGTGGTCTCAGATTCCAAGGAGGCCCTGAGGTTAAGCCAGGGGCTGGAGAATTCATAGGCATGCCAAACACTATCCACAGAATAAGTAAATAAGAGGCAGGATCAAGTGGCATTAAATCCTCCATGCCCGTTAGACTTTGAATTCTCAGGCCCCCACTTCCCACCTCTGTGAGCTTGGGCAAATCACTTAACCTCTCCAAGCCTCAGTTTCCTCATCTGCACAATGGGGGTGATAAAGGATTCTACCCTGTAGCGTTGTGGGCGAAATTATGAATAATGCATGCAGAGCACTTAGCAAAATACTTGGCATGTAATAAATACACAATAATAGTAGTTGCTATTAATATTTTCACAATAGTTTAATGCATGTAGATACTTTCACAGTTAATAAAATGCAAATCCAATTAAAGACATTGTGTTTCATTAATAGTAGCTTTCCTTTCCACGTATTTTCTCATCCGTAGATATTACAAGTGTTGTAGGGAATATCTTTGGGGTGTTGAGACCTTAAGAAGGGGCCCTCATTCTTGGGGAACCACTGATCTAGCCTGTGAGACAGCAGCACTTTCTCCACACACCCCAGAAAGGCTTGAGCCCATGAAGGTGTTTTGCACAGTTGAAATGGGAAAAGGTCGTGCTGGGGATTCAACAGTGTCGCCGAGATCTCACGAAGAGAAGGACACAGCTGAGGAGAAGAAACCTGGGACAAGGCGTCTGGGTGGCTAGGGCTCCCTGAAAAGAAAAACTATGTAGAAACATATAAAGTCTCCAGAACATTCTTTTGCCTCTTAATGACATCCACAAAAATCTGTTTGATCAGTGCAATGTGAAGGAAACATATTTAACATGGAAATAGGAATTTGTTGACACTCAGAGCCTTCTCTCTGCTCATGTGTTACCCCGGAGCAGGTCACATCCCTGTACACAGTGTGAGCCCATATATGTGGACATATTTGCCTCGAAGAGTCTGGGAGGGTCGTCGCGTGAAATCAGCAGCAGCGAGTGCAGAGACGTGAAATTTGGATGTGGGAAAATAAATTTTGCTTATTTCATTACTTCTATCTATAAAATATTGAACAGTCACATTCTACCTTTTTTCCCCTACTTTTAAAACGTAGATAAAACTTACAATACTAAAGGGGCAGATCTTAGATATACAGCTTGATTAGTTCTAACAAAGGCATACACCTGTAATCCCACCCCCGTCAAGACACAGAATGTTTTCATCACCCCAAACGTTTCTTCGTGTTACTGCCCAGTTACTCCTCTCCTTCCCCCAGACCCCATCCATCCACACCCCATCCTTCTAGCTCCTGCGAGGCCCTGGTATCCAGTTTTGCCTGTTCTAGAATTTCATCTGAGCAAAGCCATGCAGTATATACTCTTGAGTCTGGCTTCCTTCGCTCTGCATAATGTCTGTGAGACATTTCCACGTCATCACGCATGTCCGCCACTTGTTCCTTCGTGCCGATGAGCGACATGCCATTGGATGGACCTGCCACAGCTCGTGCAGTCACCTGTCAGTGCACACCCAGGCTGTTCACAGCTTCCAGTGATTTTTTGTATAATAGCTCAATTATTATAAATAAAGATGGAAAGGAATTCATGACCAAGCCTTTTTTTGAAGACAAATGTTTTCTTCAAGGTAAATATCTAGAGGTAAAAGTGTTGGGTTGAAATGAACTGTTTTCAGCATTCTTACCTAGGGCTTCAAGATCCCCCGGGCAGGAGGAAATGGAGGCAAGGAGAGTTGGGCGGGGTTGGGGGGGGGCACGGGGAGGGGGGGAAGGCCACACTTGCGAGAAGACACCGCCACGTGGCTCTTTGTTCACATTTGAATCAACCCCTCAGGGTCCCAGTTTCCTCACCTGGACACGAGGAGCAATCCAGGCACGCCTCACTTTGCTGTGCTTTGCAGATTATGTGTTTTACAAATCGAGGTCTATCAGTGCCATTTTCCCAACAGAGCAGATGATTGTTAGCATTTTTTAGCAATAAAATATTTTTTAATTGATGTATGTCCGTTGGTTTTTAGACGTGATGCTATTGCACACTTAATAGACCACTGTACAGTGTACACATAATTTTTTACACACTGGAAAACCAAAGAGTTTGTGTGATGTGCTCTATTGTGATGATTTGCTTTGCTGTGGTGGTCTGGTGCTGATCCCCGCACTATCTCGGAGGTGGGTCTGTGATGGTTCACACAGGGAAGGTGGGAGTGGCTGTTTTCAGGTAAACGCACTGAGAATGTGGACGGCTCAGTGCCAGACTCTCGTCTCGCCCTGACTTTGAGGGGGGGAAACACGGTCAGCACCCCCGTCAGTGAGCAGCAGTGGAGAAAAGACAATGCTCACCCTGACTTTCTGAAGGTGGCTAAGGAAGAAAGAATGAGTGACTAGTGTAGATCCGGAAAGTTCTCCCGATATTGTCTCCAGCTTACAGTTTACCAGGGCCAATTTCCTGTCTTCTGCACCCATTCTTCCTTCCTCCGCCATCCAACAGGGGAGAGGGTCCTGTTTCATATGACGATAATATCTAAATTCTCCAGTGGTCCTGGGGATATAAAGTACAGCATAGGCAATATAGACATTAACATCGTAAAAACTGTGTGGTGTCAGAGGGGTACTAGAAATATCAGGGGGAATACTCTGTAACAAATGCAATTATCTAACCAATATGCTACACACCTGAACTAACACAAAACAACCCTGAATGTAAACTGTAATTGAAAAATAAAATTTAAAAACATTCTCTGGTGGGGTGAACAAGTGTGCTGTCAGGAGTGGAGCAAGCCACTCGAAAGGCTGTGGAAGGCACAGGGAGGCCCGTTAGCACTTGTAGAGGGGAGCTTTGCCAGTGAGACTTTGGCCCTGAGCCCAAGAGGATCCCTGGGCGTCACTGACCAGCATCCATATGGCTCCATAATCTGCTCCTGCACGGGTGTCATTCCTGCCACACTGCAACCTAGAAGAGATTATGTTTTCACTTTGGATCTCTTCAAATTCCCTGTAAACAGTAAGGATCCAATGAATATTGAATAAATGAGTGAACCATCCTTCTTGTGGCTTCCAGTTGGGAAGAAAAGAGGCTGAGGCAACGGTTTTAAGCCTGCGCAGGATGGCTTCATTGCCCAAGTGACCTAATGCTGGATCATTATTTCCAGAGCGTTAGATTTTCCTGCTGCCAATTTCAATATAAGTCTCAAAATTCGAAGTCCCTTCCATGAAACTTTTCCTTGTTTATAGGCAGGAATATTTTCCCTCTGTGTTCTTGCTTCTGGCAAGATTTTAAACATCGCCAGGGCAGAAAAGTCCAGCGCTGAAAGCGGGAAGAAAAAGAGAGGAGAATGTGAGCATTATTATTTCACAGAATTTTCCCCTCTGGGCCAGTAGAGTGTCTGTGGTTCTGATTAGAGTCATTTTGCCTGGATCTATTAGTTCTTATTTAATCGAAACGACTTGCTCTTGTTTTTCTTTCCTTGCTCCCGAAGGTATGGCCTTGGGAAGGAGACGGTTTTGGCAGCGGGGAGAAGCGTAGGAGCAGGAGGAAGTGGAGACTCTGGACTCGAATTTAAGGCAAAGGCCTGAATAGTGAAGCTGTCGCTGCTTTTTTATGAATGCTGCAGAATATCCTCGAATTACAGCACCCAAGGAGCAATAACACCGCTGACTTTTATTTTATTTCAAACTATAAAAATCAGTCCTGGCTGGTGTGACTCAGTGGATTGAGTGCCGGCCTGTGAACCGAAAGGTCGCGGGTTTGATTCCCAGTCAGGGTACATGCCTGGGTTGCGGGCCAGGTCCCCGGTTGGGGGTGTATGAGAGGCAACCACACGTTGCTGTTTCTCTCCCTCTCTCCCTCCTTTCCTGTCTCTCTAAAAATAAAATAAATAAAATCTTGAAATATACATAAATCAATGTAACCTGGAAAGTGAGCCTAGGTTCTTTGGATTCTAGTTCTGGCTCACCACAAACCACAGCAGCTTGGACAAGCCATTTCCGGGCATTGCACGGAGCTTCCATGCAGAAATCCATATAAAGCAGTGGGATATTTAGAAGTTACAATGAGGGGTACTGAGATCTAAGGTTTAGGGACATAAAGAAAGGCAATTCAAGAAACTCTGCAATCAGCTACTTCCAGTCTTTTCCGGTCTCTCTCACCACTCTACTTCTTAGTTCCCCAGACAAATGGAACAGCCTCTCAGACAGACAGACAGACAGACACACACACACACACACACACACACACACACCACTTTTCCCATCTGGGCTCCAGGTATGTGCCTGATCTAGAATGTTCTTCCTTTCTTCCTGAAGGGTCAGATGCTTCCTTGCCAGGACATGGAGCTCCAGGATAAACAGGGTGTGGATGCTGAGGGAAGCAGACCTGGGCTGGAATCTTGGCCCCACTCACTCCTGGGCATCTGTGGATTTGAGTGAGTTACTTAATCCTTCTCCCCCATGTGTTAAATGGGGTCAGTAATACCTTCATTGGAGGATTCTTGTGAAGACTAAGTTAGAGAGTGTGTTTAGTTAATGCTAGCACATAACAGGTGCCCAAATAAATATTGGAGTGAATAAAAGTACAGAATGATCCATGGGTGTTTGGAGAGCCATGAAGTGTTAGGTATCGTCAGAAAAAAACCTGAGATCATAAGCTCCATGACCTTAGGGACCCTAAGTTGTTCACCTGACACAGTGCCTGGCATCTAACTGGCACTCAATCAATGCTTGTCCAGTGAGCTATTCCATACAGAAGTTTAGAGAGCAAACTAAAAAGTCTGGTGATTATTTTGTCCTATTACTGAACTAACATCTATTAAGTGCAAACAATATGCCAGGCACTATGGCAGCCTCCGGGGGATGCAGAAGCCAGGCCCTGCCTTCCAGAAGGCTACAGGAAAGCCAGCCTTTCAGGTTGGGTTGGCAGAAAGGTTGGATGAGCTGGAGGAGAGTGAGTGAGGGAGGCTGGGGGGTGGGAGTGTCAGGCAGGGCGGGGAGTGTGGCCCCAACCCGCAGGTTAGAGAGACAGGTCAGGGGTAAATCTCAGCAGGTGGGGGAACAGGGAAGATCTCAAGATAAAGCCAAGTTTTTATAGTCAGATTTTCTCTCTGTGTGCTTAGCCACCAGGGAGTTGAAACTTCTTGGTGCAGTGGGGACAGGTTGTGGGTACTGAGGATGCTTCCTCTCACTCCACAGGGGCAGTGGGCTTCCTAACAGAGACACCCTACAGGAGGGACTCCAGAATCCCGGAGCTGGAGCCGGTCTGATCCCTGAGGAGCGGGGCTTTCCCCAGTGCAGCACACGATGCCACAGCCTACACCGCAAGCCTGGGGACCTTCTGAGAGAGACAGGAACTGGAACAGGGATGAGCTCAGAGGTGCTTCACTGAATATTACACAAGCACCTTTCATGATACCAATCCGGGGTGTTTCAGTCTGTGTTTTTTTAATATGCAGCCAACTGTCCCCACTTTGTTCCATGTCATTTCTGTCTCTCTCTCTCTCTCTCTCAAAGGTGGGAGATTTTTTATCTATCCATTCATTTAAAAATTATCCACTGAGAGCACACATGCTGGAGATACCAAAAAAAACAAGATAGAATTCCAGCTCTTCAGCTTGGCCACAGTTATTAAAAAGTTAAATGTCATCACAGCCTTTGACTCAGCAATTCAACTCCCAAGAATTTATTCTAAATATATACTCCCACAGGTGCTAAGACATATGTAGAAGGACAATCCCTGAACTATTTTAAATAACAATTCAAAATTAGGAACAATCCAAGTGCCCACCAATAGGAAACTGATAAAATAGACTATGATAAATTTAGATGGTAGAATACTATAACTGTCTGGAAAATGGTTGAACTTTATGGGAAGATAGGAAGAAATCCCCCCCAAAGATTACATACTAAAAAAATATCATGTATATGAGATTACTTTTGTTTTTTAAAATTATGTAACTATATGCATACAAAGAATATCTAGCTTCTACAGATAAGCTGTCCATGTGTTGCTGTTGAACATTCAAAACGTGCCTAGCCCAAATTGAGATGTGCTGTAAGCATAAAACTTACAGCAAATTTTAGAGACTTAGTATGAAAGCAATCATTACTTATTTTGACTACATGTTGAATAATATTTGGGATAGATTGGGTTAAACAAAACATACCATTGAAATTGATTTTAGTTTTTTGAACACTTTTTGAAAGTAGTGCTATAAGAAAACACAAAAGCACATATGTGGCTCACATTATATTTGCATTAAACAGCAAGTACTGTTCTAGAACAGGAGCTCACCAACATGGGCCTGTTTTTGTAAAAAAAAAAAAAAAAAAAAAAAAGCATCATTGGCCCACAGCCATACCATTTGTATAGTTATTATGTATGGCAACTTCCCTGCTGTAAGGACAAAGCTGAGTAGCTGCAATAGACATCATGTGGCCACAAAGCCAAAAATATATACTACCCTGCCTTTTACAACTCCTATTCTATAGAAACCACAATCTACAGAGGTTATCTTTAGGGGTTAACCTGAAAGCAAATTTTTTTGACTTCCCTTTTACAGGGGAGTCATGGGTAAGAATATATTATTTTTGTCAACAAGGAAGAAAAACAATTAAAAGAATTTACAAACCTGCCTTTAAGGGTTGCACATTCTAGTAGGTGGTCAAGCCAGTAAATAATCAAAGGGTCAAGAGAAAGTACAAGGTCACTGTTAGGTGTTCAGAAATGTCAGTGGGTAAGGATGATAATGGCCAACAACTACTGAAGGCCTACTAGGTGTTGGCCACCAGGTGCACAGTTGTGCTTTCTATACCTCATTTCATTTTACCACAGCTTCCTCATGCTCCAGTTGTGGAAACTGAAGCCTAAAAGACGTAAGCGACCTACCCAATGGAACAAGTCCATGCCCTTAACCACACTACACTCCACTGGGGAGCTAGCCTGGAGAAGCAGTCTGTAGAACCAAGGAAGACTTACTCTCACTTCCCTGACTCTGTTTCCCTCTCTCTCCCTAACTAGCATTTTTTTCTGATTTTCCCTATAGTAGGCTTGAGCCTAAGGAAGGGGCACTGTGGGGGCTGTCCTTTTCTGGAATGAACTAAATGCCTTTAAGAATGTCTTCATTATAAGCATTAACCTGCTTGTAAAATACTACGACAATCCAGAAGCAAAACCTGACTTTTTTTCTTTTTTTTTTTTTATGATATAGGAAAAATCAATAAAGCCCAATTTTATTTGAAAAAAAAAATCCAAATGATAAACCCTGGCAATACTTTTTTCTCTCTTTTTTTTTTCAAAACCTGACTTTCCTTTTCTGTACCCTCCTTCCCCACATTCCCTGTGCCCAGCTGGAGGGTAGCTTCCCAGAATTTGTCCCTAAAATGTACTCAATGCTTTTAGCAGGAGCAGTACGTGATGGTATTGTCAGCAGAATTGCTTTTATTGCTGACCAATAAAGCATGGAACCCTTTACATGGTAGCACTCACAATCTACTGAATTTTTTAACGAGTTTTAAGTAATCCACATGTTATTATTTTAGCAACCTGCTTTTTAAAATGAAAACATCCATTGAAGTTATGATCAATACTAGAAAAATAACTTTTAAGAACCAGTTGGACCCTTCAGCCGTTGCTTGCAGAAATTAAATTTATGTTTGTGATTTCTCCGTGGACCCAGCAGCAGGCTAGGTGCAGCTCTGAATGTGTGGGAAGCATGTTTCACACCGCTTTTCAGTCTGCAACAGAGTGCAAACAGCCAGAGACACAACTGAATGAGGTTGTCTTTGGCCCTCATGTACTTGCACCAACAGCAATGTTATACACCTGTAAAACCCAAGATAATTATGACTTGCCCGGAGAATGTCAAAGTCATGTCCAGGCAGGGTAGGCTGAGGAATGAAGCCTTAGTGTCTGTCTCTCTTTTACCACTTTTCTAGCCACTGACCTAGCTTGGTCCTCTTCACCTCATCCCTGGACTCCTGTTGAGACCTCCAGGAGTCTCCTGACCTCAGAGCTCCTCTGCTACTAACCACCTGGCATGGAGTGGCCAGGTTACACTTCCCAAATTATTGCTTTGTGCATGTTGCCCCTAGTTTAAGTACCTGAACAAAACTCGAGATCGTTACCTCGGGGCAGGTCCTTGTCAGTATTGCTCCAACCTACCATTCTGCTCTTATTACCGAGTTGCTCTTTAAGCTGTCTCCTGTCTCCAGCCAAAGTGGTCCCCTTTGTCCCCAGTTCACCATGCTCATTCTAAATTCAGTCTCTGCTAAGACAGTCCCTGCCTGACTCCCACAATTCTTTGGTTCTTTCTAAATCCTTCCCTAACTCAAGCAAAATTCTTCTGAAGACTTCTGATTCCCTCAACCTCAAGCTTTTTCCCCATTCCAGCATCAGGTTGATTCCACATTCATTCTCTGATCATTGGATGATTTTGATGATTACCAGTGTATGTAAAGATTATGTGCAACTTCAGCTAGACTTGGTAGGCAAGAGGGACTTTCTCTCATATTGTTTTATACATTCTATAAAACATACCTGAGCACCTTCCATATAATACATTGTCAGTAACTGTTGGTACAGATTAAGAGGCAACTCACTGCCTGTGTTCTAGTAAGTCATGGTGCTCTCTTACTAGAATCCCAGAGACTCCAGCTGCCCTTCTCCAGCTGCAATCCAGTGAAGATGGATTGTCATACCATCTTCATTGAACAGGACTTCTTGGACATGTGCTATGTAAAAACATAAAGAGCCTCTTTCTCCTCCTCCTCCTCCCCCCACTTCCTACTTCTTCTCTTCCTTCTTTCCTTTCCCTTCTTCATAGTTGTGTGCTATTCCATCCTAAGGAGGAACCATAATTTATTTAACTGTTCCCTATTGATGGTCATTTAAATTATTTCCAATATCTTGCCAGGGGAAAAAATGTTGCTCTGAATCATTTTGTATGTCTGTGAATATTTCTGTAGGATAAGTTCCTCAAGCCAAAATTGTTACGACAAAAAGTATTTTCATTTATAGTTTTGAAATATAGTTTCAAATGACACTCTTACCCATAAAGTTTGATAGTCATTATATTTAATGTTTTCAAAGTATTCCACTGAGCAGAAGAACTTGATTAAAACATTCCCTTATCTCTGTACATTTACGCTCAGTTGCTACCCAATAGAGAAATCTACTTCCGAAGTCCTAGAAACTGAGAATGTGATCCTTTGACTTACAAATGACACAGCTTCTCCACAGTACAACAATGGAAACTCAAGCACCTAACTGTATGCAAAGAAATGTGCTCCAAAAAAGTATAAAAATAACATTTTTGTAAATAAAATCAAACAGCTAACAAGAGGATACAGCATAGTTCAGGAAAAACAAGACAGATTTCATGGTCAAAATATAAAATAATTTTTCATCTTTCTCTTATAAGCTGTGTGACTTTGAACAAGCCACTTAATGCTCCCCGAGGTAAAATTTTCCCCTCTGAAGAAGAATGTAGCAGTACATGTTTTGACATAAGTGACAATGTGTAGAAAATCCATCTACCTGAGTTGGTAGCCAGCTCAGGAAGCATAGGTGAGTACCGTTTTACCCCCAGCATCCAGATAGTTCCAGGAACGTAGCATGTAACCAGCACATAATGAACAGATGAACCATATTTCATCCACTGGTCCACAGGATAGGTAGCTTGTCCAAGGTCAGGTAACACACAACCAAGAAAAGTTGAACTTAGCTAAGACAGGGCTCATACAGGTATACTGAACTGCTAGTCTGGACTATTATGTCTCCATCTGTCCAAACACTTCATAATTGTCTCCAGCTTTGCTTCATTCCAAGCGAAGAGATGTGAGGAAGGGGCCTTCAGTAAGCCACTTTTAAGATTCTGCCCCTCCTTTACTTATTCATGAATCCTACACTTCCAGGTCTCTGAAGAAATGGGACTTTATATCTGGCCTCCAGGTATATTTCTCAGCCTTAGATCAAACACATTCTTCAAAAACATCCAGTTCCCCACTCCATGCATCTGTCCCTTTTATGACAAGCACATTTTATTTATACCAAAACAAAATATCCTCTTACCTCACTCCCACCTTCCTCCTCTCTCTCTTAACTCTTCCAGTAAAGTTCCCATGTTAATTGGGAACATACTCTCAAGCTCTCATGATTTTGAATTTGTAAGCCAACTCTGTAATTTTCTGGTAAGACCCAGAAATTTTAAATTATCTGCCCAAGTTTAGAGAGTACTTGGGAGCACGAGTAGATCTGAACTCAGGTCTTCAGGGTCCAGGCCCAGAGCTCATTCAATAGTCCATGCCCTTCTGCTCACTCTCCATAGTTTGATGTTTACAAAGTGCTTTTGTTTGTAGTTGTTCATATAATCATCATGACAGTCTCAAAGGCCACAACCTCATCACAGTTGCAGGGGAACAAATCACCTCAAAATTCAGGGGCTTAAAACAACCACTACTTCCTACTCCAGCTCCTGCATCTGCAATTCAAGTGAAGGCTGGGTAGGTAGACCTGCCGATCTTGGCTGGGTTTGTTCATGCATTTCTGGGTCAGCTGGGTAGTTCTGCTCTAGTCTGGGCTGGGCTGGGCTGGGCTGGGGAAGCTTCCTCAGGGCAACTCTGCCCCACATCTCTTATTCCCATCCTGAGACCATGGGCCAGCCCAGGCACACTCTTCTCATGAAAACTGTAAAGATGTAAGTGAAGAAGTCCTTGATACAAGCACGCTTCCAAGTCTCTGCTTGTATTATCACATTTGCTAACCTCCAGAGCAGACATCACAGTCAGAATCAGTGAATCATCTCTTGACAGAAAGAACTGCAAAGCCACAGGGCAGAGAGGGATGAAGACCCGGGCATTTACGCCATCTACCCGGTGTTCAAGTATCAAGCCATCTTAGTTAAAGGTCATTTTCCTTTTTGCCTCCAAACACAAGCCAGTGCTTAGAGCACTGGTACCCAGAGCACATGGTAAAGTGGGACTGGGCATGAGAGGCAGGCCCTCCCACTGCTGGTGCCTTCAGCACAGGCTGCCCTTTGGCTGCCGCAGCAGGGCAAGTTAAATGTGGGTGACAAGCCAGTACTGGCTCAAACCTGGCTCTGTATCCAGCTGCCCCCACCCTAACGACTTCTTAAAATGTGATTCACTGCTCTGGGGAGAGAAAAGTAATTGAGGGTGTAATTTATATTGGGAAAATTGCTCTAAAGAAATTTACAGAGCAGCAGACCCAACATTCTGGCTCACAGAGAGTTTCATACAGAAAGACCAGGGAAACTGAAGGAAGAAGGTAAAGGGTGTGGGGACCTGGAGGAGCAGATAGACACCAGCAGTGGTGAGAGGTGGGGAAGAGATCTAAAAACGGGGAACAATGAACAATACCAAGAAACTCCAAACTAACCTTAGAGGAGAAAAATGGAAGAGCAACGAGCCTCACATTTTCTCTGATTTATTTTGCTCTGTGAAAGTGCTCAAGAAATAAGACTGACACGTGTAACACCAAGTTGTCAATGAAAATTTCTCCAAGAGGTTTCCCTCACACCCCGCCCCTTCCATTCCCAGATTTAATATGCTAGGAGGCTGGTCACATACAAAACGAAGTCAAAACAACTGAACCAACTCAGGGAAACCTGAGAGGATACAGTTCCCAACTCAGGTAACTTTGCGACCATCAGTTCTCCATCTGGTTTAGATTGGAAGCTCACTGTCCTTGAAGAGACTTTTATAATTACGCAAAACAATAGTCACATGTGAGTATGCTAAGAAGGTTAAATTAAATAGTAATAGTAACATTACTGGGCCACAAGTTATACCAACCAAGGCCACAACCTTGCACATCTGAAGTTTGGAGGACATAGGTCAAAGCCCAGTGAGGAACTGACCTAGCCTTTCCTCCCCCTAGGGTTTGGACTTTCTCTACTTTTTTTCATTCAGCTTGTTAAGGCATCCAACATTTCCTTTCTTGGCCCATTTTCTCCTCTATAAAAGAAGGAAGTAAAATGACATGACCACCAAGGTTCAGTCCAGCACACATACGTAATTCTGTGATTTTTCTCTACGCTTCCCAGCTCATGCCACAGGAGAATGAAGGAAATCAGTGTGGCACAAATCTTTGTCCAGGTATTTAATAGCAGGGGTCAACCGGCATAGACATCTAAAATACAAAGCACAGTGGAAAAACAGCAAGAAGAGCTTCTGCCTGCAAGTGAAGCTTTGCTAGGTACAAACTCTGTGCCCTTGGGCACGTTATTTCACCTCTTTATGCTGGGGTTTCCTCATCTGTAAAATGGAGCAATAACAGAGTCCATTATTATTGGGTGTTATGGGGATTGAATGAGCTAATGAGTGAAGAAGCATTGTGAAAGGGACTTGGTACATAGGAAGCATTCCATAAGTTTATTTATTATTATCTGCCAATGTGATTTTGGCCATTCTGAAGATGGCAGACATTTTTTCACTAAGAAATGAATGCTAAGAATAGTTGTTTATAAATGAAAGATCTTGGTTTAAAAAAATGCAACCTTTTTTTTAATCCTTATTGACTAGCTGGTGTGAACTTGTAGCTTGGGTTTCTTCTTACTTGCTTTCATATTGGTTTACCTGTATCTATGCATTTGGTTTAGTTCACCATGCTTTCAACCAGTAGACAATTGCTGTCAATGGTAGCTGCACATCAGAATCATTTGGGGAGCTTTAAAAATCTCTATGCCCACACTGTCTATGCTGTCAGAAGTGTGGACAGTGGTTGGGTGGTGGGGTGAGTGGGGAGTGGGGGAGACTAGACGGGAGATGGATGCATGCTCCTGGGTGCTTGTGACGTTCTGATTCTTGAGCTGAGTGGTGGCCACACTGGTACCTTCAGTTTGCAAACATTCATTGCCATTATCCTTACAGCGCGAGCACGTTTCTACATGCATAATATACTTCAATAAAAAACTTAAACACGAAGTTCTGTGCTGAAGTTGCACTAAAAAGCAATTAAATCAAAATCTCTAGGGATAGGACCCTGGTGTCAACATTTTTGAAAAGCTTCCCAGGTGATTTCAATGTGCAGCCAAGGTTGAGAGCAGCTGCAGAGGTTCTTTTGGCCACAGTGGGCCCAGATGTTGGAATGGCTTTTGAGCCAATCGTAGAAAGCCCCTCGGAGCAGCCAGGAGTCAGTGGGATTGACCTAAAATTGGTTTAGGCAGATCCCAAGTCCAAGGTCATTGGGCACGATAGTAGGGGCAAGAGCTCTGGACCTGGACAGAAATCTGGGATCAGTGTCTGGGTCTCTCCTCACGGGCTAGGAGGCTTGGCTAAGCATGTAGGGAACCTCACAGAACTGCTACCTCCTCATCTGTTAACTGGTGCTCACGCTGGCTCCTCCTTACCTCGTTGGGTCCCCTATACCCCTTCCCATATAGAAAGTACTCCATAAGTGAGCTGTTATTACAAAATGTTGCAAATTTTCAAAAGACCTCCCCGCCCCCCCAAAAAAGCATTCTGTCGTTGCCTCCAATTTCCAGCAGAAAGGCTAGGCGGTATTTTGACATTTGTACTGCTATTGCTCCTACCACTCTCTTTTGCACTGAACCAATATGGGAGGAAGAGGCACTGATTTGAGTTTCTCTTGCAATCAATGACTTGCTTGTTGCACATTAATTTGATGCATGGGCACATGGTTGGGAAACTGGCCATCATGTGGCTACACAGTTTTCAGAATCTGGATGTTCCATTTGTTGAGGCTTGATTAAGTCAACCTAGCTTTGCATCCTTTAAGAGAAAACCTTAGTTTCTTTTGCCTCCACTTTCTGCTTACCTCCACCAAAATTCCAAGAATCCTAAAGTCAAAAGAATTCTTCCTTCCATGCTTCCTGAATCTTTATTTCATTTCTACAGTTGTGCCTACATTTCCTTCTCTTATTCTTTGGGGAAGTGAAGAATGATCCTGCTCAACATAGCTCCTTCGTACAGTTGAACATCATTTTTGTACTCTTTCTTTTTTCCACCTTTGTCCTATCTACACTTCAGCATTCTGGGAATTTTGGGTGGTTTCCCTGAACCCTCTCATTTCCCTATATTCTTTTTATAAATGTGGCTCCTCATGAATATAGTTCTCTTGAGCACTCAGGAGGCATTATTGGGTAAAGATTTAATGAATGATCTCAACAGCACTTACCGAGGCTTGCTACATAGGAGATTCTGGGCTGGGTAGTGAAAACCATTGATTCCTGCTTTAAAGGAACCCACATTAAGGTAGATTTAAAAATAACATTAGCACAAGACGGGCTGTCAGATGTTCCATGATATAGCCACACACGAGCCAGCCATAGGAGTATGCCGTCAAGAAGGTAAATCCCGTGATCGACAATTTCCAAAGCCACCTCATGTAAGAGGCCTGGGTCTATAGTTGAACAAGTGTACCATCTACACATCCACAAATGGTCATAACTTGTTTTTCTTTTATTCTTCCTTACAAATGTTATTGCCAATTTGAAGTTTCTTATGTTAGAGTCAAAGAAGTTTTTTAAAAAATACAACTTACCATCTTTAAAAAAAATGAACCAGAATTGCTTATCTCTGTTTTTGTGTTAGACTAGGTTGGTTGTTAGAAAGACTTGGCTATTTTACTAGTCTTAGAAAAGTCACTCATTTAATAAATCATCAAGGATTAAGGAGCAATGATATATCCAAAAAGTAAATCTAAATCTTTCTTTCTCACAAAGGTTACATGGGTGGAGTCCGCACTGGAAGATGTAAGAATGAGAAAATCAGTACAAGGGCACTGAGGGAGAGGCGGGCAAGGTCTGCAGATATTTGGTGCTCGTGGCAGGGGCTGACGCAGAACCAGCGGTCACCTTCAGACACCAAAAGTGTCACTCAGGACAGCTCCCCAAGATTCTCCAATCTTCTTTATGGAGTCCAGTGATCTCTTCAAGTCTTGTTTTCTAAACATTTAAATACCCTTTTAGATGCAACACCACTAGTATGATGCTTGAAAGAAAAATTCATAAGTCAGACTTCATTAAAATTAAAAATGCCTGCTCTGTGAGAGACAATGTTAGGGAATAAGACCAGGCACAGACCTGGAGAAAATATTTAAAACATACCCAATAAAAGACTTATATCCAAATATACAAAGAATTCTTACAACTCAGCAATAAAGAAACAATGCAATTAAAAAAAAAAACAGTCAAAAGTCTGAACAGCCCTGGCCAGGTAGCTCAGTTGGTTATAGTGTCAGCCCAATACAATAAGGTGGTGTGTTTGATTCCTGGTTAGGGAACACACAAGGAAAAAAAAGTACCCAGTATAAAAAAAAATCTGGACACCTCACAAAAGAAGGTATACGGATGGCAAATAAGCTTATGAAAAGATGCATTCCATCATATGTCACTAGGGAAATGCAAATTAAAATGAGTTACCACTACAAGCCTATAGAATGGCCAAAATCTGGAACTCTGACAACACCAAATTTTGGCAAGGATGTGGAGCCATAGGAACTGTCCTTCGCTGTTGGCGGGGATGCAAAATGGTGCAGCCTCTTTGGAAGACAGTCCGGTAGTTTCTTACAAAACTCAACATACTCTTACCATACAGTCCAGCAATCACACTCTTGGGTATTTCCCCAAAGTGTTGAAAACTTAAGTCCACACAAAAACCTGTACACAGATATTTACAGCAGTTTTACTGTAAAAACTTGAAAGCAACCAAGATGTCCTTCAGTACATAAATGGATAAACTGTTGTATACCCAGATGATGGAATATCATTCAAAGCTAAAAACAAATGAGCTATGAAGCCATGGGAAGACTTGAAGGAACCATAAAATATGTATTACTAAGTGAGAGGAGTCAATCGGAAAAGTCTACCTACTGTATGATCCCAACTACGTGACTTTCTGGAAAAAGGCAGGACTAGAAAGACAGTAAAAAAAAAACAAAACAGAGTTCCCAGGGCGAAGGAAGGAGGAATAAATAGGTGGAGTAGAGAGGATTTTTAGGGCAGTGAAACTGTTTCATATGATACTACAATGATGAATACATGTCCTTACACATTTATCAAAACCCACAGAATGTACAATACCAAGAGTAAACACTAATGTAAACTATGGTCTTTGAGTGATGGTGACTTGTCAATGTAGGTCCATTTATCGTAACAAAGGTACCACTCTTGTATGGGATCTTGATAATAGGAAAAGCTGTGCAAATGGCAGGGGGTGGAGGGCATAGGGGAAGTCCATACTTTCTGCTCCTTTTTGCTCTGAACCTAACATTGTAATAAAAATAAGTTATATTAAAAAAATGTGGTATCAAGCCACAAAATGACATGAAGGAACGTTAATTGCATGTTGCTAAGTGAAAGAAGCCAGTCTGAAAGGCCACAGAATTGTATGATTCCAACTATATAACATTCTGAAAAGGGCATAATTATAGAATAAAAAAGATCATTGATTGCCAGAGATTGGGGCGGGGGATGGAAAAAGGATGATTAAGTGAAGTGTGGGAGATTTTCATGGCAATAGAGCTATTCTGTACAATATAGTAATGGCAGATACCTGCAACCTATAGAACCACACAACACAAACAGTGAATTCTAGTGCAAATGATGGGCTTGTGTCAACAATAACATTTTTATATCAGTTCATCCATTCCGACAAATGTACCACACTCATGTAAGATGTTAATAATAGGAGAAACTGTGAGTGCTCAATTTTCTGAAAACAAAACTGTTCTAAAAATCCAAGTCTATGAATTTGAAAAAAAAGTACAACCCATCTTCCTGCCCAGTCCATGATGCCCTTAAACAGTGTAGACTATCTTAGCAGAGTGCCCTTGGGCAACAAGCAATGGTGCGGCACAGCCAATGTGGGCAGGAGGGCTTTGAAGCCAACTGGGTCATCCCCTAGCTATGGTGTGAGTAGGAATGGAGAGAGGGGAACAGATGTGGTGTTTGGTACCCTGGGTTCCCCTTTGTAGCGACAATCAAGGGGTCACTGAGCACCTGAAGGCAGCCTAGTGAGGGAAGCACCATTCTCAGAAACAAACCACACTTGTGACTATTTTCAGTATTGTTTTAACCAAATACCCTAACTAAACAAATAATAACCAAATAATCTGTCCTACGTGACCTTCAATTTTCCCTTTGGTGCAGCAGAGTATATTAATTGTTATAAATGTTGCTATGATGTTTTCAAGGCTTCCTCGAAAGCCTTAACAATGACATCAGCCCATTCTCGTACATTATGATGAGGAGGAAGTAGGTGTGTGTGGTCATATATGATACTCTGTGTTATTAAGGAAGGTGGGGGAGGGGTCTTCTTTAGAATACTTATTTTCAAAAGCTCTTCTAGGCATTAGATATACTATTTTATTAATTTCACTGCTGTTGTTCTCCTACTCATTATCTGAAATTTTGTCTGAGATTTCATGCCCTCTGTGAATTATATGGACCTCAAGAATTTTTTTTTTAACCCTGTAAACACATTCTATTGAATAGGGCCTTGCATGCTACTGGTTGCTATTGACATAGTTTGTCAGCTCACCAATGAAAAGCAATCCATCCTCCCAATGCATGACACCCTTTCAGTAGTGGTCATTCTGTAATGAATTTTAAAATCAAACATGAGAGGCATTTCTCTGACTTGCATTGGAAAGTGAAAATTCACCAAGAGAAAACAGGGAGAGCTGAAGAAATGCATTTGAGGCCACAAAGCCGGAGACACATGGAACAGGCCTGAAAGCTGGTGAAGTGAGTCCTGGCTGAGTGAGACCAAATGCTTTTCCCAGGCCCCAAATGGTGACTGCTTTTTCCTTCTGCGTGGAAGAGGGTTGGCAAGACATTTCAGATTGAGATTCGCCTGAGTAGTTCCTACAGCGCTACTCACTGGGACATCATCCCTTTTCCTCCCCAAGGTTACCCCGCAGCAGCAGCTGTTACCCCACCCATTCACTCTCATCGCTTGGCATGGAACTGTCCCAGCACCGATGTCCAGCCAGGTAGCTGTGAGAGCTGATAGAAAGTAGAGGAGCCCCAGGAATGCACCCCCAAAGCAAAAGGACTCAGGCTGTAAGAACTGTTACCTAAGAGTTACAGCAGAGTTATATTTTTGGTAATTAAAGCCTAATGTGCATACTGATTTTGAAAAAAGAATAACATTTGTTTTCTAAAAACTAGAAGATATATTTTAGAAGATATATATTGTAGTTCTCTCCAGCCTACACTTTAGAGCTAAAGGCACTCTGTGGGGTACCAACTATATACTCATACTTCTTCCGTGAATTCAGGTAGTAGGTGTTTCAAAGTAACTGACAAATACACAGAATTCATAGAATGTTAAAGGCAAAAGGATACCACAGGACACTCTGGGTGAGTCTCTTCATTCTGTAACTGAGGAAAATGAAATCCAGAGAGGTAAAGTGTTGTGTCCAAGGGCACACAGCTGCTCACAAGATGAGACTTGAATCCAGATCGTCCACGAACTAGCCAGTGTTCTCCCCACTGTACTGTGCTGCATTTATCAGCACCACAGGAAGATACTCATTGCCTCTTACAGAATGTAGAGACTATTTTTTATAAGCTTGGAACTAAACTTGTGACTAATTAGAATACTGTGCTCCATCACCCTTCAGTCACCAGCTAAAATCCACTGCTCCATGTCCCAGCATGCCTGAGGCCTTCTGGGTGACCAACTCAAAGAAAGATTATTGTCTCAACTCAGTTCTCTGTGCCTAGGTACCCACAAAATGGAAATCGTTTTACATGGGGAAGAACAAGAGGACAAGATGAGATGAAAAGGGCCCATGTTTAAAATGGATAAAAGGAGGTACTTTTTTCCCCACTACACACAATTGACCTGGGGAACTCACTGCAGCAGGATATTAAGATCAATGGTGAAGATTTGTGTTTTAAAAGATTAGACGTTTCACATGCATATCATCAACAGCGAGACGCAATAGGATGAAAGTAAGATGGATGAAAGTTCTCAAGCTTCAGCGCATAAGTTGATCACCAACTGGGTCAGGTAAAAAGAAAAAAAATTTCTGTTCGGTCATCTAAGATTTCACAGGAAGGCAGATTTGGGGGTATTCCAGTCATCACTACCTCGTAACAAACCACTCAAACTAGTGGCATGAACCTCTGGGAATTTTGCTGTGCTCAGGGATGCTGCGGATCAGCAGTTTGAAGGGGGCACAGCAGGGGTGGCTTGTCCCTGCTTTCTGCTATCTGGGGCCACAGCTGGGAAGCCCTGAATATCTGCGGGTAACTTGAGGCCAGGGACAGGAGTCATCCGGAAGCTTCTTGACGCATCTGTCATACTCCTGGCCTGACATGACCTAAGGGCTTACTCAGCTGGGACAATCAACTGGAGGACCTTCATGTTGCAAGAGAAGCAGATGGAAGCTGCATTGTCTTTGTGACCTTTCCATGGAAGTCCCATTGCATCACTCCCAGCGTTTTATCAGTCAAAACCATCATAAGGGGAGTGGACTTAGACCTTCTCTCCCCTATGGCATATGTCAGGGTCGTGTTGCAGAACACGTACCATGGGTGAAGCTTTCGCAGACGTTTTTGGAAAATACAATCTCCTAAGGAAGGGATGGGAATGTGAGGTTGCATGAACACACCATCTAATGGGGAAAAAACCCTGATATACAAACAGAAAATCACATAACCATAAAATACATTTCAAGGTAGTTTATTCCCCCTTTATATGTTTCCATAAGAATTCTTTTTTCCCTTTAATAAGTCATCATACTTAAATTTTTTCACTTATTTTCTGCCTTCCCCCTGGATTGGAATCTCCATATATCTAGTTCCCTGTGCCTAAAATATTACTCCATAAATATTTGTTGAAAGAGTGGATGAGTAAAATGCTGTGATAGAGGAGTGGCAAAAGGGCTGGGGTAGTACAGGCAGTAGCAAACAACTCAGCTTGACAGAAGTGACATCTAACTGGGCCTTGAATGATTTTGAAGGATAACTAACGATTTTTCTGGTGACAAAGGAGGAATGCATTTTTGTCCTTAAATCTCCTCCAGGAACTTCCATTAGCTAAGTCCAAGTGAGCATATCCTCATCCTAAGTGTACAGACTGCATGTAGTAGTTATGATGTTTCTGGCTGCAAGTGAAGAAAGCACTGACTCATTTGGCTCAGAAATAAGCAATGTATTGTACCAAATAACGAGAACTCCAGAGGCAGGCAGAGTGGGCAGCCTCAATGTCATCCTTCCTCAGTGTCAGTTCAGTCTTCTGTGGTTGCAAGATGGCATGTGGCAGGCATCACATGTGGACAAAACAATACCTAACAGGGAAGACCACTGTTTTTCCTTTTGAGTAAAATCTTTCCCATGAGCCCTGGACACACTAATCTCACATTGGCCCACTCCCTTACTGGCCAGAACTGCCCTGTGCACACGTGTAAACTATATACCGTTAAGAAGGGCAGCAACATGATCGCATGTTCCTTCTTCAGACTTAGATGGGAACTCCTGCCTTTCTTGAAGCACATGGCTGTGCAGAAAATGGTAGATTCCCAAACAAAACAAAAATGACTTGGGTTCCGATAGGAAGGAGAAAGGGGAGATGATTCTTGGGTGGGTAATCCACAGTATTCATAACATTAAGCTTGGAGAAGGTTAAGGTTCTGTTTTCTTTGTGGATGAGTATTATCACCAAGCACTTTTGTCTGTTCTCTTTTGTGTTTTTTCGCTCCTTTCCTTTCTCTATCTGCATTAGCAGATTTATTGGCTGAATAACTCCAGTACTGTATCAATGAAAAAAATATGATGTGTTGAATGTATGTAATGAATCTAGTTAATTTTTTTAAAATACATTGATTAAACACAGAGTGTACTTTCAGGTAAAAACCTTGATTCCATGCTCCTATTACTCCCTGATAGCCTAGTCATGCCCAGCTGCCCACTACGTGTACTGTGCTCTCTCGTGGCCTTATGTCTTTTACTTGTGCTGATTCCTCTGTCTAGGAGGTCCTCATTCTTTTTTCACATGTAGCAGATACAGAGGATTGCCTCTGCTGGCCTCAATTCATTGTTTCTAGTAATCTAGTTGGAGAGATTGGAAACCTCAAAAAGATATTTCTCAGACTCCCTTGCAGCTATGGTATGGATCTGAAATACATTCAGTCAATCAGGTGCACTCCTATAAGATTTGGCAGGCAGATGCAAGGAGAGATATCATTCTGCTGCTATTGCTGCTGGCAAGCCAGGTTTGAGAAATAACATTTGTAGGCATTTAATGCTGTTGGACTCAGTGTCGGATCTCAGTGTCTAGTCACCAGTCTCATAGGCGTGAAGAGCAGTTGCAGCAACAGCAGTATCCTGGCTTCTGGAACGTAGCTCCAGTAGTGAGCCCTTGAACTTCGTAGTCCAGAGGTAGTTCTCTGTCTTTTGCCTCTCCAGCCCTTTCAACAATTTTGTAAGCCCCTGCTGGATTCTCAGTATTAAATCTTTCTCTGCTTGAAGTACCGAGAGTGGTTTCTGTTTCCTGTACTAAAACCTGGCTGATAGATCACCTAACTTGTATCGAGCCTTCTAAGCACAGCCTAGGTCTTCCCTGAGTCCACAGGTTGGGGTGGGCGCCTCCTTGCACTCCCACCATGCCCTGCCAGGTAAGTCCATGCCTTATCATGTTTGTACCCCAGCACCAGTGGTTGGCTCACAGCATGGACAGCATCTATGTTTACTGAACTGAAACCTCCTCTGCCAAGAAAGAAGGAACGTTCTGAAATCTAGTCTAAGGAACGTCCTACCTCCTTCCTAGTCTGCAAAGCCCAAAGAACAAGTTGGCTCTAGACTTTTACTGGATTCTAGATGAATCCAGAGCCCTCAGCTTTTCCACATTTTAGCTCCCCCAAACACTAGAATCCAAGATTTGACCTGGTCCCCAGGAAAGGAGATGCTAAGGAGCAAGGGGAGTTATTTATCTCAAGATTTACTACCTGGACCCTCTACTGCTGGGATTACAATGAGGCCTACAATCAATGACAGCAAAGGCTTTGGAGTCAGGAAAACCTAAGTTGGAAAGTGTGTAACCTTGGGTAACAAGTTATTTAACTTGTCATAACCTTGGAGTAAAAGAGATTATATATATAATGCTTAGCACAGTATGTGCACATTGGAAATGCTCCATACACATCAGTTGCTGTGATTACAGTCATCACTGCCGTTAACTGTACCATCACTGTACCACAGTTCTGTTGCTAATAATTTTTCCTTCAGCCCAGACTCCCATGCAATTAGACTAGAGTGTACTTTTCCAATACCTTCTTCTAAGACATTCCATATTGTCTACTGATGTGATTAACCCTTTTTGTGGAAGGTCCAGCCAGGCCCAAGTTTGGGGCTGTACTAGGGAAATAACAAAACCATCTGTGTGAGTGGTTCTCAATACTCACTGAAAATCAGAATCACCCGGAGAGTTAAAAACAAAACAGCACCAAAGACAAACTAACAAACGACACCAAAAAACAATGGCTGGAGCCCTAAACTACAAATTCTGATTTAGTAGGTCCCAAGCACCAGTGTTCCTTAAAGTTCCCTAGGTGACTGCAATGTGCAGCTGAGAGCCACTGCTCAACGTGGGAAAGGTGAGTACTGCCATTACCTCTGAAGGAAAAGAAAAAAGCCTTTACTTTCTATTGTCTCCACCACAGTGGGGGAGGGGAGAAGACTAAAGATTATAGTTGAATTATTCCATTCTCATTACAAACCTGGGCAAATGACTCATCATGTTAATCCTCTGATTAGTGTCTTGGTTTTTTGTCTCGAGGTGTCTGATTTGATGAGGACTAACCAGAACTGCTCTAGGATGTGTACAGGAGCAGGTCTGAAAATACCTGTGAGGCGTTCATGTTGGCTCATGAGCGTCTGTCCCGTGCCAGCCCTGTGCACGCTATCAGCTGGCTGCTGATGTCAGGTGTGAGCACTTTGATCAAGGACAAGTGAAATGATCCCTGCTTTGGCATCGAATTTAGCTGCTATCTAAATGCTAGAGATAGCTAGTGACAGCTGGGAGTGTGCTCAGACACAAAGTACACCTAAAAAATATAACTACTTTTTTCATTATTAAAGTAATATACAAGAGGAAATATACAAGATTCGGGAAACAGAATGATAGAATAACCATAGTAGAAATTAATATAATAATAATAATAATAATAATAATAATAACAACAACAACAACAACTAAGACCTGTATAGACTCACCAGGTGCTGGACACGGCTCTAAGCCCTTTAACAAAGAAATTAATTTACTTCTCACAACTCCATGAGGTAAATAACTATTTGTAACTCTACTTTACATATGAGGAAAGAGGTACCTTGTCCAACGTGGCACAGCTAGTAAAGGCAGGGCCAAGGTTGGGACTCATGCTGCTCTTAACAGGGCAGCATGACTTAATGGTCAACTTCAGATACAGCTTATAAGATAGGCTGTATTCAAGGATTCAATGCCAGCTGCTAAAGTTTAAAACATTAATCTCAGTTGGTCGTGCATTCACCCATTTATTACACAACTTTATTGAAGGCATCTAACCAAGACCATTCCAGGCTTGACTATCAAGATATTGGAGACTATACAAAGACTACTGTCTAGCCCTGACCGGTGCGGCTCAGTCAGGGCACATATGAAAGGTGGACTGATGGAATCAATATCTGTCTGTCTGTCTGTCTCTCTCCTTCCTCCTCTCTCTCTGGAATAGGTTTTCCTCAGGTGAGCACTAGAAGGAAGGAAGGAAGGAAGGAAGGAAGGAAGGAAGGAAGGAAGGAAGGAAGGAAGGAAGGAACTGTCTATTCATTCCTATATCACTGAACTCTCAAGTGTCTCAATAGAATAGTACATGTGTAATCAACACAAGTCTAGTAAGATTAAAAATGCAGTAACTATTCCCTGGTGACAGACTCCCAAAGCAGTGTTTCAAATGTCACACACTTAGTAGATGGGATGGTTAGTTAGCATCATGATCTGTATTTTCATGAATTAATAAACACACCTTTGACAATAATTTAAGTTGAATTTCATGAATTTGGCTTTGTAGAAACATGTTTAATATAGTAGTGTCTTCAACTCAGAAATTGGTGTTTATTGGATGGATGGATGGATAGATTGATGGATGAAAGGATGCAGGCTGAGTAAATTAATAGACTAGGATGTTTGGCAATATTCCAGGTGCTTAAAAATGCATCTTAAAAATAATTAGTCCTGGTCAGGTGGCTCAGTTGGTTGGAGTGTTGTCCTATACACCAAAAGGTGGTGGGTTTGATTCCCAGTCAAGACACTTACATAGGTTGTGGGTTGGATCCCCAGTTGGGGCACATACATGAACCAACCAATGGATGTTTCTCTCTCACACAGATGTTTCTTTTTCTCTCTCTTCTCTTGCTTCCTTTCTTTCTCCCTCTCTCCCCCCTCCTCTCTAAAATCAATAAACATATCCTAGGGTGAGTATTTAAAAATCATAATCATGTTTTAAAAACTATGTTTTTAAAAAAGCAAAAATTCAAATGATGCAAAAAACTTTACAATGCAAAATAAGTCTGTTTAGGCAAAGTTTCTGCTGTTATTACTATTATTATTAGAGGTCTCCAAGCAAAGGAAAACTTTCGCTATTGATTGAGCAGAGAGAGGTTTACAAACCAGTAGATAACATCGTTTGAGTTAGAACCACGTGAAATAACACAAGTATTCTGGCTAAATTCCAGGAGGAGTGATTAACATTCTCCAACTTCAAATAATTTTTATTATTAGCCAACACTTGTCTATCCCCAATAATACACACGTTGCATAAAGGGCACAGAATGAGACAGCCCTCCGCTGGCATGTTCACCGTCTACACGTACTTTCCACTGAGGGTTTTCCTTCCTTTTTGACTGCTATTCCCTGGCTTTTCAACTCCCACAACTTTTCAGCCCTGGGAAGTTTGCCCACCCAGAATGCCAAGTATTTCCAAAAAACAAAAGAGATAAATATGAACACCTGTAGAGTTCCAAGGAATGAAAGATGTAATGTACATCGAAAACATATTTATTAATAGTTTTGATGTTTGTGAAGCTATTGACATTTATTCTTTTTAAATTCCTAGGCTGCGATTAATACACATATTCTTTATTACTTCCCACAGAACCTTGTTGAGGGAGAGGGTTATTCTGCCATTTAGTCTCTCAGTCTGTAAAAAATGGAATCCAGGACACAAGAACAATAACCGCGGCCTATCTCGCCCCTTTAGTCCAGTCCTGAGTCCTTCAAATTCCCTGCTACTCCAGTCTTTTTTTTCACCTCCTTCCCAGAAGGAAGAGGTGGGGGAGTGGGAAACAATTCAGACCTTCTTTGTAAGCGTGTGAATGAATTTCAAGTATGCTAAACACCTCAGTCTTCCAACCTAATTAGAACACGTAGAAAAAGAGGCATTTTTAGGACATTTAAAACTTGCAGCATAAAAACCCATTTGGAGAGCGCCACTGTGTGTCCCCGCAGTCGGGGCGCCCAGCAGGTCTTCCCGCGGGCTGCGTCTGCTCCGTGCGCCCGCCCCAGCCTCTGGCAGCTAGCGGGTGGGTGCGCAGCTAAGCAGCCCGCAGTCCCCAGGGGGCCCAGCGCCCTGCCCATTACAGAGCCTGGAGCCAGCATTGCTTCTCTCTGCGGGGAACAGCCTGGGATTTTAAAGGATTAACATCTCTCGAGTCTTGCAAAGACAGAAAAAATCACTTTCTTGTCACAAGCCTAAGATTTTGTTACAAAACGCAAAAGTAAAGGTTGAAGCCTTGGAGATACCTATTGTACATAGGGGGAATGGTTTAAAGTGTGCATGCTACGGCCCAACTACCTGAGTTTCATCCTGGGTTTGCCATCTGAGCTCCTACTATGTGCCAAGCCCTTGGAATACCGCGGGGAACAAGATGGCCTAGCTTGTGGTTTTCTTGGGGGAAACTATCCCTAGCTCGAATACCTTGGTTAAGTTTCTAAATGTTTCTTCACCTGTAAGGTGTACTTGCCTCATAAAAATGTTGCAAGTATTTGAGATTTGAATTAAGATGTAAACGATTAACGCACTGTCCGGCACACAGTGCGGTTCAGTAGGCATTCGCTCTTCTCTCGACGTGAGCTCACCTGGTTTGAGGACTGCCCGGAGAGGGGACAGGTGCCACGGTAAAGAATGATTCTTTGAGCAGCTCTCTTAAACAGGCGCCGGATTCTGTAAGAATGCTTAGCTGCAGAGAGGAGACCTGGTAGGGGGCACTGGAAGCAAAGGTTCAGAAGCTAGAACATTACAGGAAAGTGAGCCTAGCACCCGTGGGCGCCAGCAGAGAACTCCTTAAGACTTCTAGCAAGGGTTTCCCGCCCCGGGTCTCAAGAAGGCGTGATTAGCATTCGTCCCGCCCCTGTCGCGTCCGGGCCCGCGATTGGGCTGCGTGGCTCGGCTGCCCGCTCAGGGCGGGGCCGGAGGGCGCCCAGAGGAGAGGCCAAGCTCGCGGGGCAGTGGGCGGGGACGCGCGAAGAGCGTGGCGGAGCAGCCCACCAACCGAGCCCTAGCTCGAGGGGGCGGGGCTGGGGCGGGGCCTCCCGGCGGGCATTAGAAGCAGGTGACCGGGCGGAGCGGGAGAGGCTAGTCAGCCTGCGGCCGTGACTCCTTCCCCGCCGTCGCCGCCTCCGCCGCGGCGGCTCGCTGTTCAGTGCCAGCCGGAGGTGGGAGAAAGGGTGCGAGTGCGCGGGGGAGGAGCCGAGTCGGGCGCGTCCCAGGAGCGCCGCCACCGCCCCCAGGAGTCGGCTGGAGCGAGGAGCCCCCTGCAGGGGAGGAGGCGAGCGGCGGGCGGGACGCGGCGGCGGGCGCGCACCGAGCAGTCCCGGCAGGGCCAGCGCAGGCTGCTGGCGGTGCTGTGAGGCGGCGGAGTGCCCCAGCCGCCACACACCGCCTTCCTCTCGCCTAGGTGCTGCAGGGGCGTTCGCCCTTCGTGCGGCTTCGGGACCCTGGTGGAACGCACGGCCTGCCCCTGCCCTGCCCCACCCGGATCATGCGGGGGGCCCCGGAGGAGGAGAGGGCGAGTGACCGGCCTGCGGCGATCGCGTTCGGGGGGCGACCCCCTCTCTGAGACGCCCCCACCTGCTGCTGCCATGTGCCGACTCCTCGGATACCCAGCCTATCACCAAACTTTCCAGGTGCCAGCTTGGCTCTGAGTCGCGTTTTTGAGCGGAGTGTCCCAGGGACGGAGGACCCAGGCTGGCTGCGGAATATCTGCTTCTCTCCGGATCAGCGAAGGTGAGAGCCCGCGCCTTCCCATTTTCCCCCTTCTCCCTGGCCTTCTGCCCTTTGCTGGAGGGAGGCTGAACGCTCCGACCCTGGGGTCCAGCCTGGAGGGCCCAGTGGAAAGGGACGCGGGGTGGGGCGGGGAGTCAACAGTTCGATTTCAGTAGGTGGAGGGGAGGGAAGGGAGAGTTGAAGCTAGAGATTTGGCGACCGCTTGCAGGGACTTAGCCGTTGACTCCCCTCTAATTGGGAGTGGTTGCAATTTTTCTTCTTTTTTTAAAGAGTACTTTCCTTGGAATCGGAGCCCTAACTGCCCCTCCCCAATCCTATCCGGTGAAGAACTAAGCGCGGAGGGAGGCAGCGCCTTCCCAAAACAGTTTATCTTGGGCCGGATTTCTTGAAGAGAAAAAGAACCAACAGGTTGCCAGCCCCGGCGCCACAAACAAGTCGGTGGAGAGGGAAGCTCTGGCCCCGTTTTCCCCTGCCTGCTTTGGCCCCGTGCGGGCTGTGCGAGGCAAGGGGAGGGAGGGGGCTATGGCTCGGCCTGACCCGTGTGCGCCGCCCTCGTTGCTGCTGCTGCTCCTGGCCCAGCTTGCAGGCCGGGCGGTGGCCGCCTCCAAGGCCCCTGTGTGCCAGGAAATCACGGTACCCATGTGCCGCGGCATAGGCTACAACCTGACGCACATGCCCAACCAGTTCAACCACGACACGCAGGACGAAGCGGGCCTGGAGGTGCACCAGTTCTGGCCGCTGGTGGAGATCCACTGCTCTCCGGACCTGCTCTTCTTCCTGTGCTCCATGTACACGCCCATCTGCCTGCCGGACTATCACAAGCCCCTGCCACCCTGCCGCTCTGTGTGCGAGCGCGCCAAAGCTGGCTGTTCGCCACTTATGCGCCAGTACGGCTTCGCCTGGCCGGAGCGCATGAGCTGCGACCGCCTACCGGTGCTGGGGCGCGACGCCGAGGTCCTGTGCATGGATTACAACCGCAGCGAGGCCACCACGGTGCCCCCTAGGCTCTTCCCCGCTAAGCCCACGCACCCAGGCCCGCCAGGGGGCCCATCCTCTGGAGGGGAGTGTACCGCTGGGGGCCAATCGGTGTGCAAGTGCCGTGAGCCCTTTGTGCCAATCTTGAAGGAGTCGCACCCGCTCTACAACAAGGTGAGGACCGGCCAGGTACCCAACTGCGCGGTTCCTTGCTATCAGCCCTCTTTCAGCCCCGACGAGCGCACGTTCGCCACCTTCTGGATCGGCCTGTGGTCTGTGCTGTGCTTCCTCTCTACCTCCACCACAGTTGCCACCTTCCTGATAGACATGGAACGCTTCCGCTACCCCGAACGCCCCATCATCTTCCTGTCAGCTTGCTACTTGTGCGTGTCTTTGGGCTTCCTGGTGCGCCTGGTCGTGGGCCATGCTAGTGTCGCCTGCAGCCGTGAGCACAGCCACATTCACTACGAGACGACAGGCCCTGCACTGTGCACTGTGGTCTTCCTGCTGGTCTACTTCTTCGGCATGGCCAGCTCCATCTGGTGGGTCATCCTGTCGCTCACCTGGTTCCTGGCGGCTGGCATGAAGTGGGGCAATGAGGCCATTGCTGGCTATGCGCAGTACTTCCACCTGGCCGCATGGCTCATCCCCAGTGTCAAGTCCATCACCGCACTGGCTCTGAGTTCTGTGGATGGGGATCCAGTGGCTGGCATCTGCTACGTGGGCAACCAGAACCTGAACTCACTGCGTGGCTTCGTGCTGGGCCCTCTGGTGCTCTACTTGCTGGTGGGCACACTCTTCCTCCTGGCAGGCTTCGTGTCACTCTTCCGCATCCGCAGTGTCATCAAGCAGGGCGGCACCAAGACAGACAAGCTGGAGAAGCTCATGATCCGAATTGGCATCTTCACGCTGCTTTACACAGTGCCCGCCAGCATTGTGGTGGCCTGCTACCTGTATGAACAGCACTATCGTGAGAGCTGGGAGGCTGCACTCACCTGCGCGTGCCCAGGGCAGGACGCCGGCCAGCCGCGAGCCAAGCCAGAGTACTGGGTGCTCATGCTCAAGTACTTCATGTGCCTCGTGGTGGGCATCACGTCTGGCGTCTGGATTTGGTCCAGCAAGACTGTGGAGTCATGGCGGCGATTCACCAGTCGCTGCTGCTGCCGCCGGCGACGGGGCCACAAGAGTGGCGGCACCACGGCTGCCCGGGACTATGCCGAGGCAAGCGCAGCGCTCACAGGCAGGACCGGGCCACCGGGCCCCGCCGCAGCTGCCTACCACAAGCAGGTGTCCCTGTCGCATGTATAGGAGGCCTCAGCCCTGGAGTGCGGGAGGGGGGTTGTTTTGTTTGGTAGCTTTGCCAAGGTCACTTCCGTTTACTTTCCTGGTGCTGATGCCCCCTCCTGGGGCAAGTTGGAGAGAGGGGAAAGGGCCCTTTCAAGGGCGTAGCTGTCCCAGGACTTCTCAGAGGGGCTCAGCTCACGTGTATTCTATTTGCGTTTCTTACTGCGTTCTTTAAGGGAACCCTGTTTCTAATTTATATGTATTTTTCTTAATTTTTAACTTTGTTGCATTTTTAGCAACAAAATTTACCTTTGCTTTGGGGGCTTTACAATCCTAAGGTTGGCATTATAATGAAGTTCCACTTGGTTCAGGTTTCTTTGAACTGTGTGGTCTGAATTGGAAAAATATATTTCCTATATTTGTGTCTGTAAAAGAAAAATGTGAACAGTGAAAGTTTGGGTTATTGCAACTGAGAAGTTTACCGGTGATCTTTTTCAGCTTGTTTTCTCCTTCCACTGCTTAAAGTGTCCAGGATCTTTTAAGGTGAGCCGCTTGTCCCTGCTTACGAAACTCCAGGTCATACCAAGGACAGTGTAATGTGGTCAGGGCCTCCCCGAAGTGACAAGGTCAGGGAGTGTTTAGGGATTTGGGGTCCAGGCTAGCTTTGGTTCATGAGCTTCGGTTTCTTTTCTGTAGAGCTTGTAATCATTCTCATTCTTAACAGCGCCAACGTTTTGAATAAGTTAGAGGTAGCAGTGTAGTGCCAGGTGTAAATATTTGGAGTAGCGAAGACCTGAGGGATGGGCACTGGTGGAGCTTGAATTCTAGATTGCTACTATGTCAGCTCTGTGCCAGAGGAGTGGGGGTTCTTCACAGGCTTCAGTGATCCCAGGTTTTTTACAGAATAGCCTGTGTTGTAACTCTTGGTAAAAGTAAACCCATTCCCTTCTTCTTGAACTACGTAGTGATAATCGCTAAAGGGGGCTGCTGTGTAGATTTAAGGACTGAAATGGGTATAACTCTATTAATTAAGTAAATTTCCAACGTTTACCTGCTCTACCAGCGTCCCACCTCCTTTATCATGTTAAACAGTCTTTTTGCTTTTCTTATTCCTCCTCCTGGAGAGCTGTGATTGGAAACCACACCCACCCTTGAACGAGGTGCTTGAACTGGGGGAGGGAAGCTGGCTACCTGTGAACAAACATTGGCAGCAGTGAGAGAAAATAAGTGTCCCTGGACTTTGGACTAGTGTATAGCCAGATATGTATTCCAAAAGCGGCAAGACATTGCTCTCTGCACCTCTGAAAACAAATGAGACCCACAATACACTTGCATTAGTTTTTAAAATGTTTTCCCCACCCCCACCTCAGCATATTCTTCTCCCCCTATTTCCTGAGAAAGCCTACGTATTGATGTGTGCCCATACATACACACGTTTCTTTACTATTAGAAAATCCTGTTTGCTCTCCTAATCTGTTTAACCGTTCATTCATGAAGAGTGGTAGGCCAGGACTGAGGAACAGGGTGGCAGTGCATTGGCCAGCAAGAGACCAATGACCAGGGTTGAGCGGAGACTAGATTTAGGAAGTTAAAATGAAAAAGCAATTAAAATTTGAGAATGCCTCCCTAAAGGAAGCAAGTCTAGGGAATTTGTGCTTCATTTATACCAAAGCTGGGAAAGTAAAGTTTAAGCCCAGTTTAATTTTTACTTCATCTATATTAAGTAAACAAATGAATACATAGTTCCCATAGTGAATGTAAATAGTTTACAGGGTGAGAGTGGGGAGCCTGGCATTATAGTTTTAAGGAGCCTCAAAGGCTGTTCAGTGAAAAAAACATACTGCCCTTACACACTCATCCTCTGAATCAATGGAAATGTCAATGGATTTGGCAAAACCTAGTACACACAGCATAGAAAACTTCTTGCACATCTTATTTCTCTATTTACTCAGAAGTGTCTTTGAACCTTAAGATAGTTCCCCTGTCTGAGGGCCACTCCCTCTCCTATTTTTCAAATGTGGACCCTTTCTGCTCACCTTGACCTCTTCCCTCCTTTAGCGTATCCTCCCAGATAGAACACGGCTCCCTGCCTTCAGTTGTGCCCACTTTGCATTGTCCCTCTTGCCCCACTGTCTTTCTTTGTGCAGGAATCTGGAAATGGTGCGCAGTATATCTGAAAGTTGTGGAATGAGTGGATGAAAATAATTCTTCATTTAAAAAATTTTTTTTTCATTTTGGCCACATGCCAAACCTAAAAAGAACAACCCATTTACTTTAAAAAATAAGACAGTTAACACAAAGGACACTAGACCAAGGAGAGGCACTACAGGTACTGCTTTTGGGGGTTTACTTTGAGAGCCGCCTCTTTGTTTGCAGTCTCTGCTTTTACCCTCCCTTCCCTCCAGGTTAAAGCCCACCTGCTTCCCTAGAGTCTCACTAGTAGCCACCACCCCACCCCCTCTTCACGGGAGAGAAGCCACAGCTATTGCAGGTCACCCCCCATTTCATCCCTCATACTATTCCCCTCCCCTGGATTTGCATTTCTTATTAGACCATCCGTACTCATGAAAACAGTTCTGAAGGGGGAGGCTGTGGGGTGGTTTATCAGCTTCTTCGCAGCCAGCTTGATGAGGCTGGATGGGATTCTGGGCTCCGTGTGGCCTCCATGTGCAGCATCGGGGCTGTTCCTTCCACAGTTCAATTTTAAGTAATGCCTTACTTTATAGATTAGGAGTGAAGATTTTAGAAGGTTGTCTAAAGGAACTAGTGAGACCTCTCCATGAATCCATTGACACGACCTTAGGAAGTGCTTTTAATTTATATTATTTCCCTCCTCACATTTTGAAGTTGTCTAAATTGGCTGAAAATTATTTTTCTTGGTGCCTTATTGGTTTACCCTTGGAAACCTTTGTCATATTTTCACCTGACCACTTCCAGTGACGGGCCTGTGTGTGTTGTGTGTAATTGTGCGCATGTACAAGCTTAAATAATGTGCCGACAGCACTGTTTCTAAGTTGGTCTTCATTAGGCTGTTTCCTCCTGGGCCAGGGCTGCACTAATCCTGACACCGGCTGCCAGGAGAAAACCTCATGGATCCCACACCGAACCTTAATAACAGCATCTGTGACCTGCACTGTCAAGTACAGAATGGGACCCCCAGAGCTAGGAAATGTAGTTGTATATTTTAATGAACTGCTACCCCTGCTAAAGAGGCTTCTTTCACTTTTGTGCTCTACAGAAAGACCAAGGGGGGTAGAAGGGACAAAGCTTTGAATAACTGCTTTCTAACACCGAATGTGGCAAACAGGACAGAGCACATCACAAATCTAGGCAGGTGGAAGGTACAGCGGCTGAGATTTGCCTGCTCCCTCTGCGTGCCCTTTCTTGCCTCCAAAGACCAGTCAAGTGATCTTGGGGGGAAAAAATACGCCTGAGTTGGGGAGGGTGGTTCTGAAAGAAAAAGCTACCAAGACATTAAAGCAGGGCGAGGGGTGGGCAGGTTGTCCATCACCAAGTAACCTGATTCGGAACTCGCAAAGCTTAGCAGGTTGATGACAATTACAGGGTTGATTTCAGCCAGGATACTGTCTGTGGCACATCATTTTATGACAATATTGCTTCATGTTGTTACAAACTGTCTGTATAGTATGTATGTGATGTGGGTTTGTATATACATAATATATATTATATATATGAGAGATTTAGTGACTTTTGATACGGGTTTGGTGCAGGTGAATTTATTACTGAGCCAAATGAGGCACATACCGAGTCAGTAGTTCGAGTCCAGGGCATTTAATACTTTTTATGATTTCCATATATGTATAGTGCCTATCTCATACAGTGTCTTCACAAACATATCCCCAGAACTCATGAATCAGAGCCAGCAATATTTTATTTGTAGACAATCAACTTGAATCTATAAATTATTACTGGCAGATGATTATAATTCTGAATCCATAATACTAACAAATGGAAACCCAGAGCATCTTGAGAAGTTTTTCTTTTGTTCCTGGAAGTCAGTAGAACAGCTGTGTATGTGGTTATGTTAGTCTCATGCTAATTTGCTGACCTTATTATTTCAGAAAAATTTTGTATGTATTATATTTGTGGGAAGGTAAAATAATGCTTTGAGATTTTTATCAAATATGGAGAGTAGTTATTTATGAAAAAAACACAAAGAAATGTCTATTTTTGTTTCTTTGTTCCCAACTAATGTAGATAAATTTTAAAGTACATTAAAGCAATGGCAAAGAAATAAGATGTGCCCTGACTGGTGTGGCTCCGTTGGTCGGGTGTTGTCCTGCAAAAGCAGAGGGTCGCAGGTTCGATTCCTGGTTGGGGCACATGCCTAGGTTGGAGGCCTGGTCCCCAGTTGGGGCGCACATGAGAGGCAACCAATCGATGTTTCTCTCCCTCTCTTTCTCCATCCCTTTCCCTCTCTCTAAAAATAAATAAAATCTTTAAAAAAACAAAGAAAAGAAAAGAAGATGCTGTACAAGTCTTTTTCTCCATGCTTTTTCACATTGCTTTCTAAGAGTATCTAAGGAGATATGTGGATTCTAACGTCATGATCACATTTCTCAAGTGTACTGAAAATGTAAAGGGTAATGTTTTTATTAATGAGATAAGCAAATTCCAATCACCAGAAACAGAACTAATGAAAACTTGTTTTACTTGAATATACTTCACAGGTGTCTCCTGCTGATCCTGTCATTGTTTCATGGTGCATGTGAAGAAATGCAGGGAAACATAAGAACAGAGACACGGCCTGAGGTCGTGTTCTGTCCTATCGACCCCCCCCCCCCCCCCCCCGTCTGTACTCCGCACCAGCGGGTTTCAACCTTTCTCATCCCATGGTGCACGGAAACTAATAACTAAAATTCTGCAGCATACCAAAAGATATATTTTTTGCCAATCTGGCAAAAAGTAGGTATAATTTTGATTGACTTACCAAAAATAATAACAGTAATTACCTACGCTTTTTGCTCCAAAGTGACTTTTTAAAAAATCAGGGGCCTATTCTTGTATATGAGGATTTCTGGTACCCAGAATTAATCAATCAGGTGTAACCTATTATGCAATGTGACCAATAAGATGCAACTCAATTATATGACCTATTATAAGACATGTAATTTAACCTGAATATATTATTTGACCTGTTAGAACTTCAGTTTACTCATATCTTGGGGTTAAGAAGACCTATTTATGGTTCAAGACAGGACATTCATATCAGATGGTTATTGTTGTGTTGGCTGTTGTCATTTTTTAAATTTAATAGTGTAAGAGAAAAGAGGTCAGTGCCCCTGGCTAAATAATCTATTGCTGAATGTTTTTAACATTCTTGCTGCACACTGGTTGAAAACCGCTGCTCTCCTCCTAAACCTATCTGGAGTAGATGTTGGCACTGTTCTGTGCATCTGGTTGGGGAGCAAGAACTCCCCAAGCTTTTCATTATTCACCAGTTAGACCCACAACTTGGTCTTAAGCCATAAACACAAGTCAAGGAACCCAGATAAGAGGAAATAAATTGATTGAGAGCTGACACTTCCCTGATAATCCAGATAGATGCTTAGTAAACCTGAGGATCTATTGTCAGAGTACTTTCTTACTGGCTGCTCCTTCAGCAAGAGGCAGTTGAGCTACTAACCTACCCACCACCACCACCACCACCTCATGCAGATGCCTCGTATGTTTGTTCTCCGGCAATGCTCTGAGGCATAAGTATGGAAGAAGATAGGTAATTAGGAGCTTACAGTGTTGTTTGGGGGAGATAAGACAAATTCAGTATGAAAGTATATAATTCAAGGTCCAAGTGAGTGCGAGGAACATGATTAGATTGGTTCATAGTTGGGAGGAGAAAAGAGTTTAGTTGTTGAGCTGAATCCTGATGGAAGAACATCTGGGCCTTAACCTGTACAGAACTCTAGTGGGCACATCTGTCTCCCCAGTGCTTCCTCAGTGCTTATTCCCCACAAATGGAAAGGGTGAAATCACACGTTGGGATTTAGATGCTGGAGAAATAGGTCGGCCCAGAGTAGTCTGGGTAGTAATTCTTCCTTAAGTGATTTAATTACAGAGCTCTTTAGTTTGTCCTGGATGGAAATATGATTAAGAGGCAATAGAAGGTTATGCGCATAGATTTGGGAGCTAGAATGACTGCTGATCCTGTCATTGTTTCGTGATGCAAATGAAGGGAAACATAAGAACAGAGACAAGGCCTGAGGTCGTGTTCTGTTCTATCGACCCGGTCTGTACTCTGCACCAGCGGGTTTCAACCTTTCTCATCACGTTCCCATGGTGCACGTAAACTAATAACTAAAACTCTGCTCCACCACTTAAGGGCTGTGTGATCCTGGACATATTATTTAACCTCTTAGTACTTCAGTTTTCTCATCTGTGAAAGGGGAATAATACTCAGGGTTCAGAGGATCTAAAGGATTAAATCAGGTTAAGGCAACATTAAGGTAAAGCAAGGTTTATGCAGCTGTTCAGGCATAAAATGGAAAAAGAATGAAAAAAACACTAGGTTTTCAATTTGAGTCTGTGTAAGCATCATTAGAGGCTATTAAAGATGTAGATTCCTAGACTTCAGCTCTGGGAATTGAGGTTTGGTAAGTCTGGGGCCCAAGAAACTGCTGCTTGCTGTTTTTTTCTTTTAGGTTTTTTTAGGTGTACAAAAATGTTGCAAAGATAATTCAGAGTTCCTGTATACCACTTCCTTACCCATTTTTCCCTGATGTTAACATAGAATACATTTGTCAAAACTAGTAAGTCAACATTGGTTCATTACTATTAACTCCAGATTTCATTTGGACTTCACCAGATTTTCCACTACCATTCTTTTCCTGTTTAGGATCCTATCCAGGATTCCACATTACACTTAGAGAAACTTTGCTTTTCGTAGTCACTTCCACCTGATGAGAGGTGGTCTGGGGACATCTTGTGAATCACTAAGACGTGTGAACGACTGAGCAAAGTCAAATTGCCCCCATCCCCACACTGGGGAGATGAATGGAGTTCTGAAGCAGAACAGGACACGTTGGTAGTGGGGGTAGAAATAGGTGGTTGATTTCAGAATTGGAATGGAATCCCCTGTCAGATGAAAGGGGTTACCTTAAGTAGTGAGACATGTATTCTTAATGCCAGATGAAATGAGTCTTGGAGTGTGGAACGTGGGGATGCTGCCTAGACTGGGGAGACACATCGAGGGTTGTGGGCAGGTCAGGGGAGTCAGGGAGGCAGCCAGTGCGGTAAATTGGGAACAGCTGCTTTGGGGAACACAGGACGACTCAAACAGGGATTAGAGAAGATTCAAAGCTCTGCCTTTGGAAGAGGCAGTCCAGCGAGGAGGTAAAGGAGCCACCGTTTGGGTGGCTAAAAGTAAGGGTTACTGCAATTGAGAAGAGTAAGATGAAATAAACTTTCAAGAAAATGCTGGCAGAATCATTTGGAGGTCTTTAAGTATAAAGACTTGGTAACTTCTGATGCTACCACTTAATTTCTCTAATCATTTGAATTATTTAGCTCCCTTCGTAGCAGTTACAATAATCACCTAACTTGTTCATTTTTTAGTGTTAGCCTTTTTTTTATTTGACTCTGGATTCCACTTAATTTCTAAACTATTTCATTTTCCTACTTCTTTCTGCACCCTAGAGATCCTAAACCACAGACTGGTATTCTTAGTGTTTATTTCATATTACATGGTCTCTCATCTGGCAAACCCATCTAGAATAGTTGAGTGGAAACTGCCTCAGAAACCAGACAGACTGCACCGGGCTCCAGGGGAACAGGCCTTGCTGAAGGGCTCCGAGGTCTTTTGTGTCATTTGCTGGCAGTGGCAGGCAGACCAGGTCAGTAAGTGGCTAAATTAAGACTTTAGGTAATCTAATCCTTCACTTGTTGATAGATTCTGGGTATAATCTGCAGATTCTGCACTGAAACTAACACTTACCTGGGAAATTTCTCTGCCAGCTGTCAAGTGCTTTTCCAAGTAGCCCTGTACTCAAGAATGCAGCTTCTGGGTGAGGGAACAGTCTAGTCATTTTAGATGTGGTTAGGAAGAAAGCTTGGGTGATGAAAGATTTTAGCTAACCTACATGCCATAGCTAAACATTTCCAAAAGCACTGCATAACCTGAATACAGAGTGAATTCTTTTCTGGTAAATACTGGCTTCAGCAATTTTTTTTTTAAATCAAGAAATAGTGTATTTATAGACATAAGGAAACTAAACCAAGAAATGAACCATGAGCTTATAAAACCAGGATTCAGTGCTGCTGGATTTCAGTAATGTGTGGGCGTATGGGCCATAGTAAGAATAAATGTGAAAGGAAGGGCCGTGCGGAATCTGATACAGCATGGAAGAAATTTCTCTTTAACCAGAAACAGTGGGCCCCAAGTTTCTGTTTTAAGATGAACCATATGAAATTGTGGATAGGCAATGATTTTTGACATACAAAAATGGCAATTTGTTCAAACATATTTCAGACCTTTGTCTTGTACTGAAGACTTAAAAGGTTCAGTTCACAATATACTACAGTTAAAATTACATTGAGATCAGTATTCCAATAGGAAGAAAAACTAAGAATGAAAATAAATTCGAGTCAAGGTAGTCAGATACTCTTTCAGAATCTTGTTACTTTAAGGAACAAACCCTTCCCTGGTATAAAACCCTGAGAAAACTCAGTTGCCACCCTTCTGGTAACTATCTTCCATGTCCCATAACTTGTCAGAGAAGCTATTCACTTTTGGTGATGTTTATATTCTTAACCCAAGTTGACTAAATTCCCCATTTATCAAAATGGCCATATCACCCTCTAGAATTAAAGCCAAAGGGGAAAGACCAATTTTTAGTGATTCTACTTATCCCACCAACTTGTTCTGAAACAGTTGTGTCCAATGTGCCTTCTCCAAACTTTTACCCTTTGACCACTCACATGTGTCACTATTTCTGCTTAGTAGCCAGCATATTACTGTGGGGTGCAAACTATTGTACAGTGATATGTGATGTGACTGATACATATATACACACACACACAATTTTGTCCTTCTAAACTAAACCAGATCATTAATCAGTCATTTATCAAGAACAAGTGATAAGGTCTGACCTTAGGTAGTGAAATAAGGTACATGATAATTTGACAAAACTATCAGCATTTACTGAATATTGCTCAAGCTGAGTGGCTAGGATATTAGTTGCAAAGAGGTCTTAAGAAAATTTTGTATATTTCTAACTGAAATATAAGTCTCAAAGTAGCATTTTAAAGTAAAATTATGTGGCTTATTTAAAATCCCCCTCCCTAAAGCATAATTCTAGTTCCTGTTCTTCCATATTCTGACCTGTTTAATTGCTTGAAAGCCTCAAATAACTCACATTCTGATCGATAGTTTTCCTGTAATTCCTTCCTCTCTGATATGTGTTACCTAATTTTATCTCCCAATGTGCTTTTCCCTCTTGGCACAATAATGAACTATTCAAACATGCCATCTAATGCACCATGCCACTGAATAAGTACCGTGGCCAATGATTTGAAGTGTAATCAATGACCTTTAGGTTGAAAAAAAGCATAAGACAAATGACTACATCTTAGAGGCAAGAGTCAAAACAACTTACGGAAATACTTTAAGACCTCACTATCAGAGCTGACTGGATACGTGTAAGTAAAGCAGAGATCTAATGCTATGTGGACAGAGAGAAGAGTTACAAACACACTAGCCACGTTTTAATTAAAATAGGGTTTATTAGCTTCTCTTTTAATATAAACATGAGGAAGAAAAACCACATAAGTTGTAGCATTCTTTTCAAAATAAAACCACAACCAACACTTAAATCTCCAAGCTCTGAACTTCATAAAAACAAGGTTTTTTATTTGAGGTGGTAGATTGTAGTATTTTATATACCATTATCTTTTGTTTCTATCTTTTAAAAATGATGGAACCCGCCATATTCAATATAACATGAAGCATTGTATATTGAGAAAAAATATTCCTTGGCCCAGAAATGCTTTGTTTATAGGCAAAATTCCTAGGGATACATTTGAGAAGGTAGGTAAAAGAAAGATTTCACATAGTTGAGAACATTTTTTTAAATATTTCAAGTTTAGGTGACATTTTACCAATCTTCGAAAAGACTGATTACTCAACTCCCTGCCCAAAGCCGGGGTAAGGGTTCCTAAAATTTGCGTTTCCTCCTAAATAGCAAGACTGAAATGGGACCCCTACAGCCGAGTCAACATGTAGGGTAGAAGAGCTATTTCCTATCACCTGCTTTCAAAAACACTATTTGTTAGGGTCCACTTCCTTTAAATGAATTACATGTCAATTAACACTGCTCCTCATAATCTTCCTTTCCCAAATCTAGAAAAACACTTTGATAATCAAAGCAGGTATACAGCATAGCTTGCAAAGAACTATTTTTATTTTATTTATTTTTGGTAATTTGTTTATGGTATTTGGATTTACATTTCTATTTCTTCTGTGAAAAATTTTCTAATTTATTATACTGAAGTTGCCTTGTAATGCTGTTCTTGGGGATCCATAATTATGTATCCTAAAATATTAAAACTTAAACCCTTAAGAACCTTGTATCAAAATAGACCTATCATGTTTTAACCTTGGGAGAAAACAAATGTTACCATCTAATCACCCCTGTGTTCACTGCAGAGTTATTTACAGTAGCCAAGATTTGGAAGCAGCCCAAGTGTCCATCAATAGATGAGTGGGTAAAAAAGCTGTGGTACATCTACAGAATGGAATACTACTTGGCAGTAAAAAAGGAAAATTTACCCTTTATGACAGTATGGAAGGATCTGGAGAACATGATGCTAAGTGAAATAAGCCAGTCAGAGAAAGACAAATACCGTATGATTTCACACCATATGTGGAATCTAATGAACAAAATGCAGTAACAAGTAAAATAGACAGACTCGTGGACAGACAGCAGGTGACAGCTGGGGGTGGGGGGGCAGTGTTGAAGGTCTAGGAGGGGAGGGATTGAGCAAAAAAGAAAAAGAAAAATAAATAAAAAGCAATAAAATAACCTATGTGGTGACTTGCAAAGATTTATTTTTAAAAGAGGAGGACATTTCTGTGGAGATACAAGGTGTCCCGTAAAGTTCCTGTGCGATTTTAAGCTTTGGCACATGGAGTATAAATGCTACAGACTTAAAAGACATTTGAAAATTTAAGTGTCTCTTAAACATTTAAGCTTTTAATTTTTTTGTTTCAGCCCCCTCTTGAAGATGGCAGATTCGCTGAAACTTGTCATTTTAACAATTTACAAAACTAAGTTTACAAGAAATAGAAATGTAAACTTCCACATGATGTTTCTTTGTGAGTGGGTGGCACTGCTCCTTCCCCAGCAGCGCCCTGGAGGACCCAGGTACATGACGCTGTACTTGGGGAACACCTATTTCATCACCTGCTTGTTACCACTGGACCACCGCATTGATTGGAATTATGAAAATATCTATTGATACATTTATTTAGCAAAGAAACACATCAGAAAATGAGAAGTATCCTTATAGTTTTTTTTAATCCCAATATAGTTTTTAAGATATGTAGCATGGACCCACTATTAAGTAGATAATCAATGACTGAAATTTTCTCTTATCCCAAACATGCTAATATGCTAAGTACTGCTTGCAAAGAATTTGAATGGCAAGTGTTGTTCAGCAGCTTTTTGATTTAAACTGATGGCCAATAATAAACTAGCAGCTTCTATGATGTAGTAGGAAGAATCCTTCAATACCTAACAATGCTACACAGTCTGTTGCTAAGTGGCTTTATGAGTTGTTAGGAGTCCCATATTTTAATGGTAATACTGCACTGATTGTAAAGGAATATGCAGCAACAGTGGGGCGGCGGGGGGGGGGGCGGTGTTCTGTTTTCTTTCTTGGAGGGGGCAGTTCAGAAAACTAGGAAAGACATAAAAGTTATATATGGTTAGTCTCTTTCAAGTCTCAAAATTTAAACTTCAATAAAAAACCCTCACATAGTTCACAGTTATCAGCCTACATTGTAAGCAAATATCTGTATGTGGGTTGGGAGCTATTGCTTTGGAGTGGCTTTTGTAACTTGTTTAGTAAAGGACAAAGAGTGTGTTGCACTAACAAGGTCCCATTCTTTCCTACGAGCACAGTACTTGCTGTCCACGAGGCTCTTCGGTTTGTTGTCTGTCTTCCTGACTTTGCTGGCTCTTGAGCAGGAGAGGTGGTATTTCTCCAGTCCTCCCAGATGAGGGACTAACTCCGCTGGTTTTTGAGCAGATGAGGTGGTATTTTCCCAGTCCTCGTAGATGAGGGGCTCATGATGTTACAACCCCTCATTTCTCCCTTAAGACAGGATGGCTTTAGAACGCTGAATCCCAATAAAATTATCAGCGCTGAGAGACCTTCTCATAGCAGCTCTGCACAGGTCTTTGTCTTCACACAATCTGGAAATGGCCTAGAAGAGGCAATCAAACAGAACACAGGTACAATTAAAGAAACCAAAGGTTCCAACCTTTAAAAAAAAATCATCACCTTTCAGCCACACATGCACTATTCCTTACATAGTTCAGTTTCTGCTGCTTTGGGTGGCTGAGGTCTAAACTGCCAGGTTCGGGGGGGTGCTGTCTTGCTAATTCATGAGGTAAGTCCTTTAGGGGCTGTGATTACATTGCCAGGGTAAAGGGAACTCAGACTTACCTAAAAATGGGTCCCCAAAGATATCAAGGGTGTAACAGGATTCTAACAGCAATATTATCCATTGCCTCTATTCCTTGAACATAACATAGACTCAGGCAAAATAGGTGCTTACTCAACTATTCAAATTCCATCCAATCTTTTTTTTTTTCAATTTTTATTTTAATCAGTGTTCAAGAACAGTTTTCTCCCCTTTACTCCCATTCCATCCCACCCACCCATCCCTCCCCGCTTCCCTCCCATTACCACCCTCCCCCTAGTTTTTGTCCATGTGTCCTTTAACTTTATTCCTATAAACCCTTCCCATTTTTCCCTGAAACTCCCTCTTCTCTCTCCTCTGGTCACTTTCAGCCTGTCCTCTATTTCAGTGTCTTTGACTATACTTTACTCATTTCTTTGTTCTGTTGTTTAGGTTCCTGTTAAAGGTGAGATCATATGGTATTTATCTTTCACTGCCTGGCTTATTTTGCTTAACATGCTGCTTTCCAGTTCCATCCATGCTGTTGCAAAGGGTAGGATCTCCTTCTTTCTTTCTGCTGCATAGAATTCCATTGTGTAAATGTACCAGTTTTTTGATCCATTCATTTACTGATGGGCATCTAGGTTGCTTCCAACACTTGGCTATTGTAAATTGTGCTGCTATGAACATTGGGGTGCAAAGGTTCTTTTGGATTGGTGTTTCAGGGTTCTTAGGATATAGTCCCAGCAGTGGAACTGCTGGGTCAAAAGGCAGGTCCATTTTTAGTTTTCTGAAAAAGTTCCATACTGTTTTCCACAGTGGCTGTACCAGTCTGCAGTCCCACCAACAGTGCACTAGGGTCCCCTTTTCTCCACAACCTCTCCAACACTTGTTGTTTGTTTTGTTTATGAAAATTCCATCCAATCTTCATTAGCTATTATATACTCTAAGCAAATTTTAACGAGGCAGGCATGTGCTGTAATTTATTGGACAGTAGAAAAAGTCTAATGACTGAAGCACGCTAAGGAACTATTTTGCTTGCACATTAATTATGGTCAAAAATCATCTTATTCTAAAGTACCACCAAGGTACCACAGAAAGTGTCCATTTTAGTTGTGAATAATTTTATATACTTACCAGAAACCATAAGCTATAAATTACTTTGTCTCATATATTTTACCATTTCCATTAAGTGTACTTTTTACCCCCAGTATTTGAAACACACAGTATTTAGTGTAAGTATACTACATGTTTCTAAGGTTGGCCAGTAATGCTTTGTCTAATAAACTCATGGGACTGAACCAACATATATACAGAAAAGACATGACTTTGCAAAATGAATTAAGAATGGTAAGTAGATTATGTATGTAGACATGATTAGTGATACAGTTGTAAGAAATTCATGTATGGTTATAAGGAAGGGTCAAAAGGAAAACCATTAACAGATTAAATTTGATTTAAAATATTCCGAATTATGGTCACAGAAGAGACCTGTAATTTTCTGTTGCTGTTGTTGCTGACAATGTGGGACCCTTGTAGAAACCATGAAAGACACTGGACATGTGATGTGAATAGGTTACAACAAGCTCTTCTTCAATCTGTTCATTTAAAAAAGCTTTCCATGTTCCTAATTGCTTAATACAATTTATCCACAGATGTTGGCTTTGGTGGCTGACAGAAATCCCTCTCAGGGATTCCACAGCCTTACCTCTAGATTCTGTGCTCTCTCTTTGCTAAGAGGAGCAAAACAAAAAGGCAGGTTGTTGTCGTCTGCTAAGGAGCGAAGGTCAAAGTAGTATTTGGCATAAACACTGGCAGGAACATTAATATTAAACTGAAGTAGCTCCAGGAAATGCCTTTCCATCTCATTCCTGGGATGGGGAGAAGGAGACAAAACCAACACAGGACAATTTTAGTCAACTGGGCTATCTTCAAAAGTGTCATTCTGAGCTACTAAGATGGCTTAAAATTTTATTCTGAGACAAATAAAGGCTACTCAGCTGTATTAATACATTAATAATGTTCGAACAAGGTACAGCTATTTGTGGTCCTTTCTGCAGCCCGGCACTCTGAGTTCGGGACAAGGGGGAGGAGGTTACAGCCCTCTGTGCACCCGTGCTGCTGACTCGCGCTCATTCTTCAGAGTTCCATTAGTGCAGCTGTTCGATTCATGCTCCTCGCGCACTCGCAAGGCCCCACTATAGTGATCAGATGAAAGGAGTGATGTGCGCTGTTTATTAGCTCTGAAGAACTTGCGGACATTTTCACCAGACCGATAACAGGAAGGGGCTTATTGAAGTAGAGATGCACCAACAAAAGGAGTGGGCACATCACCACGGCAACAAATGGATGCATCAAGAGCCACCGCTATTATCCCTGAGGGGGAAAACTCTTGAGGCAGCAAGGATTCATCTCAAATAAATAAATAAGCCACATTTGATGGAAAAGGGAACCCTTCCCCATGCCTCAGTGCACAGGCTAATGTCAGAGGGCACAACACAAGTTTCTGTTCACCTTAATCTCACTGGGGTGAGAAACTGTCACTATGACAAGACCAGATACACTTTTTAAACTGGAAGGCAGAAAGATTAAAGACAGATATCCTGTCCGGACTGAACCCACTTTATGATATAACCTCTGATAGGGCTCTGGACTCAAACTCCAACAGCGTTCCTCCCAGGTTAGAAATGCAACCCAGAGATGCTCAGCATCCACCATCCCTTGCTAGAGGGAAGGAGAACATCGTCACAGGGGTGAGTTCAATACAGCAGGGACGGAAAGTTGAGAGCAGTCCTTTGCTATGTGACCACAGTACCGTCACCTGCCAAGTGTTTAAATATAAAATTAGAGTAAATCATGCTACTTTCACAGGAACCTTTGATAGAGTTAATTAATGTAAAAATGATAATACCTGAACAAACATGAGAGGCTTATTTTCTAACATATTTGTTTTTTTAGTTTTAAAGTTTTAATATTTTACCCATTAGACGGGTCAGCAAAGGCTATTCTCCTGTATGGACAGCAGTCACAACACAAGCAGAGATGAGATACTCTCATTTGTTGAACTTTAGACTCAACTGAACCGACTTCCAAAATGACCTCCAAAATTCATTTCCTATTCATATGGCCATTAGGCTATAGAAATGTAAATCAGATAATGTTGTGATAACCAGCTAATCAGGACTTAATTTACTACAGGAATAAATGCACTTCACTACCCCTTTTATATTTTCTCCACTAATACATTTTAATTGTGTAGAAATACAGTACTTCATAGGATTAACATGTCTATTAATAGAGATTTAATCACAGAAGAAAAGCAGTATGCCTACAGAATATGCATTTTCTGGGGTTTTTTGTTGTTTTTTCAATGGCTAGATGGCTGAATAGCATACCATTTATAGGTGCAGCAAATTTTCTGAATAGCAGCTGCTCAGTTTAACCTATTCTTTTGAAGGGAAATATATTCTAAAAAGACACATACATGTTGGAAAGTTTTAAGAAAAAGCTGATAGACACCAATTTTTCAATTGAGACTCAAAATGAGAACATTACAAATAGTCAACAGCAGGGGGATGAAACCAATGGATACTAAACACTGTTGTAATGCCTTCCAGTTTCCAAAGAATATCAACAAAAGCTCCTGGGGTTTTGCTGTTCCTACGCAAAAAGCATGTTTACAACCAGGCTTCCTGTAGCTCTCTAAGGTTACAACTAAAATGAGAGCCCCAGCCAGCTCAGTTGCAGGTTTTGAGAAAATTTCAGCTACCATCACGGCAGGGCTGGTGTTCACGATTACAAACCTTCTTTCCCTCCAGGGACCAGTTTGAAGACTCATGACAGTGGTGATCAAAGTCCCTTTACCTTCTGCAGCTTCCAAAAGTACTTCCATTTGTTTCAAATTCATCATTTGCTGTTACGGTTTGCTAAGATGGCTACCAGCAACATCCCCATTACTACTCAGTTTACACTATTGTCAAAGCGGGCATTTGCACCAAAAGCCACTTTGATAGCTACTGACAATCACTGGTCCCTTCTCTTGGTCACAGTATCCTCACTTCAGTTGTAAATAAGCACTTGGTAATTCTGAGTAAGTCTCATCTAGAATAGCGAGTAAAGGAAACAAAAACAAACTCTTGCCACTACCTCCCACGATCTTGCTCTTCCCATGCTGCTCATCACCAAGAGGTACTCTTTCACCTTTCCTAGATGCCACCCGCAAAGACATTTCCGTCAAGTGGGCAGTTTGAGAGTCTGCAGGAAATTATCTCTTTGGCTTATCCTGCCTACCATCCTTAGGGCCCTTCACAGTAGTCAATGTGGCCAGATCAAGTGCCCTTGTTAAATTTAGAGTTTTACTCACACGTTGGTGAGCCATCTATGAGGAGCGCCCTTGTGGTTAACCTGCTGCCCCCCCACAATGCACTGCTGTGGTTGCTGAGTGCCAGAGGAAACTCTCGAGTGGGATGGGCACTGGATGATGCCCAGTGATGCTTCTCCAACTGCCTGAGAGGTAGGAGCTTCCTAACCCATCAGACTTATTTTGAAACGTGCAATTCTCTTAACAGGCAGGAGAGAACACAGGGATGAAACCTTTATATGTGGCTAATTTTTTTTTTTTTTAAAGATTTATTTATTTATTTATTTATTTTTAGAGAGGGAAGGGAAAGGGAGAGAGAGAGAGAGAAACATCAATGTGCGGTTGCTGGGGGACACGGCCTGCAACCTAGGCATGTGCCCTGACTGGGAATCGAACCTGCGATGCCTGGTTCGCAGCCCGCGCTCAATCCACTGAGCTACGCCAGCCAGGGCTGTGGCTAATTTTTTTTTAATTAAAAAAAATTTAATTCATTTCGAGAGAGGGAGGGAGGGAGGAAGAGAGGGAGAGAAACATCAATTGGCTGTCTCTTGCACGTGCCCTGACCAGGGACCAAACCCACAACCCAGGCACATGCCCTGAATAGACACTGAACCAGCGACCTTTTGCTTTGCAGAATGATGTCCAACCAACTGACACACACTGGTCAGGGCTGTGGCTAATTTTCCATCATGGTTTCGTACTCTGCGCCCCCCCCACCGCCCTGTTTCACTTATTTATGCATTCATTAGTTGATTCTTATATGTGCCCTGACCAGGAACTGAACTTGCAACCTTGGCTTATCAGGATGATGCTACAACCAACTAAGCTACCTAGTCAGGGATGCTCATGGTTTCTTTAACAAAAGAATTTCATATATATAAAAAAAAAACAGTAGGAGTTCCGGCCAAGATGGAGGCATAGGCAGTTGTATTGTGCTTCCTCACGCAACCAAAACTAAGGACAACAAAAATTGAGAAACAAAAATACAACCAGAACAGAGAGAAATTAACTGAACAGAAGTCAGACTCCAGTACATCCAGACCGGTAAGGAGCTGCGGAGTCGGAGGCCTGCGGAGAGGGGTCGAGGGGTCCCGGCGGGAAGAGGCGCTGGCTGGCAGGCACGGGCGCGCAGGCTGCAGACGGCAGCGGATGGACCGGTGGCGGACGCTGGGTGCGGGAGGCGACTGGCAGACCCAGTGAGGGACGCAAGGCAGCTGGCTGTCGCAGCCACACATTCACACGCAAACTAAGCGAAAACGGGCAGCGCCGCTGGGTTTCAAAGCTTAAGAGCCCCGTCTGGGAACTGAGGCCGGGAGATTCTCTCAGCCTCACAGGAGACTTCTCGGGGAAGCCCACAGAGTCCGAGAAAGTGCACAAGCCCACCGCCCGGGAGCCAGCACCGGAAGGGCCCAATTTGCTTGTGGGAGGCAGTGGAGGGGACGGAAGTCCTAGAGAGCACAGAGCAGGCACCATTGTTCCCTCTCAGACCCCACCCCCACATACAATGTCACAACCCAGCAACTGGGGTGCCCCGCCCTGGTGAACACCTAAGGCTCCACCGCCCTTAGGAAACAGCCACAACCAAACCAAAGGAAAATAAAAAAGATGGCTCAAACAGATTTGAAAGCCCCAGAACTAATTTTTTTAAGTGACCAAGAGACAGCTGAACTATCAGACGCACAGTTCAAAGCACTGGTGATCAGGAAGCTCACAGAATTGGTTGACTTTGGACATAAATTAGATGAACAAATGCAGGCTACGATAAGAGAAATGAAGGAAAACGCACAGGGAACCAATAGTGAGGGGAAGAAAACTGGGACTCAAATCAATGGAGTGGACCAGAAGGAAGAAAGGAACAACCAAA